>CAUYRH010178183.1:0-67566 GCA_963574655.1 Perodicticus potto
TTCACATAGTAAATGAGAAAATATCATGAATGTTATATCAATCAGGTTGATAAAAATATCTCTGATTGTATGTGAAGCCCGCACACTGTACCCCATGACTGAATTATTGTACACAGCTATGACTCAATAAAAAATAATAAATAAATAAATAAATAAATAAATAAATAAAAGAAAATACTAAGAGTCCTCATTAAATTATGCATTCACGGCAACAGGCAATGAATTCTCCAACCCCACTTCATATAATATGTGATGACCAGCTACCCAAGGAAGCCACGAAACCTTCAAAACTGCACTGACACTTGGAGTCCAAACACCCTGCATTAAGAGACAAGCCTCTGGAGTTTTTCCAAAGAAAAAAGTGAACGTGAGACCAAAAGCCATTACTAGGGCCTCCACTTCATCAACTGTGTCTGCGCTGAGACATCATCCCCAGGGGCGAACCGCAGTTTTAAAGCTGTGAGGCCCTTTGCTATTGGTGAAGAGTTGATCCTGCCTATGGCTCAGCACATTCACTGGGAACTTCTAGGAGAGGCTACTGTTCTCTAGGCGGCACGGGTCCTCTTTGGGCTCATGCCATAAGTAGACGCACTGATGGAATAGCAGAGGATCTTGAGGCACATTTATTAGAGAGGGTTAATGAGTCCAGGTTGATGAGTCTACCAATGCCGACAATGCAGCAATGCTTGGTTTTGTGCAATGTATTTTCAGAAGGATGGGCATGAGGATATGATATGTGAGATTTGCTGCCAACCAACAGCACAGCTGCAGAACTCTTCCAGTTGTCTTTGAATGATTACGCATCAGGAAAGTGGAATTGGTCATTCTGTGTCAGTATAAGCATGGACAGAGTGGCTGCCAGGACTGAACAGCTTTCTGGTTTCACTACTAGGGTCATGAAGGTCACTAGCAGCACATTTCAGTGACACAGAATGGATCCCCAAACTGGCTAATGTGTGTGACATATTCAACCCACTTAATGAATTAAATCAGTCACTTCAGGAGAGAATGACACCTGTTCCAGTCCGCAGTAAAGTGGTCACATTCAAAGCCAAACTGGACTTATGGAGGCAACGAGTAAACACTGGGGTTTCTAACACGTTTCAAACATTAGCAGAGATTATGAAAGAGACCGAGCCGGAGCCTCCTTTCTCCCAGCTGGTGCGTGATCACCTATCTCAGCTTTTGAAAGAGCTTAAACATGACTTCCCAACCACAAAAGACTCTGGAACTGGGAAGAAATGGATCTGCAACCCATTTGTCAACAGGCCAGGTGAGTCAACTTCGCGGATGCTGGAAGAAGATCAACTGCTTGAGATCACAAATGACAGTGGCCTGAAAAGTATGTTTGAGACAACTTCAAACGTCCTGGGTTAATGTCAAGATGGAATATCCAGAGATTACCACAAACCACGGAAAAGCCTGCTTCCATTTCCAGCGTCCTATCTCAGTGAAGCAGGGTTTTCTGTAGTGACAGCAACCAGAAGGAGATTATGAGGTAGACAGGACATAAGGTGTCTCTGTCCCCATCACCCCCAGAGGGGACCATCTAGTAACAGAAAAACAAGCTCATGGCTCCCACTGATTCTGAGTTATATAATTATTTCAATAAATATTACTTTGTAATAATAATAGAAATATAGTGTACAACATAAGTAATGTGTTTGAATCATCCCCAAACCATCCTCCCCACTCCTGGTTCATGGAAAAATTGTTTTCTATGAAACTGGTCCCTGGTGCCAAAAGATTGTGGATGGCTGCAGTAAAAGACACAAACATGTAAGCAAAAAATTGTGGACAAGTGCAATGAAGGAGCTATGGGCAAGGTGAGAGCTGAGAGCAGAGGCGGCCACAGAAAGCACCATCTGGACGTCTCAGGCAGTAGCCTGAGGATTGCACTTGCATTAGACTAGTAAATACTGATATCTCTGGGGACAAATGTATGAACACCAGAGTCTGAAGGACAGCATTTATTTAAATCATTATTCAGACTTCAAAATACTCAGGGATGTCCGTTTTCTACTGTAAATGTGTAGCTGCAGTTGTGAAATCTTCTTGAATCTCATCTCATGAATGTATCAGTGGACTTAAGGTCAAGTCTATGAATATATGCAGTGAATAATGAAGCTTTATAAGTCTTATAAACAAAAATGAGATCAGTCATAACAATTTGTTAGAAATAAGATAATGACTGAACTTTCTGCAAATATTTCCATAATCAATGCATGTTTTAATATAAGTTGGTTGCAAATGGTGTATTAACATGTGGAATTAAAAATAATTCCACTTTAAATTTAGCCATTGTATATTTAAATTAATTCAATTCATTTTTATTGCCTGATTTGTTCTCAGAATCACTTCTGTCAATAGTTACAGTAGAACAGATAAAATTGAAAATATCCTGATGAAATTATTTGTTATATAGCATGCGATGATATAAATGAGGAGAGCTGAAGACACAATCAATTCTTAAAAAGCGGTAACATAAAATTTTTAAAATGACAAGTAATCAAAGAAGTTAATATTTAAAAAGCAATGAGCTACCATTTTTGTCTTGTAAGTAAAAGTAAGTAAAAGCTGGTAAAATTGTCATTCTATTATCCTTTTCCTGCTACTGCTTAGTAAAATATTTCAGAAGTACTTCCCAAAACCTAAAAATATTCATATTTTTTATCCAGTAATTCAACTTTCAGAAGTTTTAACAAGACACACTAATTCCAAAAAGCCAAATAATCTATGTACTTTGTGCATCACTGATAATTTTTTTTTAAATCTTGGTTAAAACATTAACATTTATTGAATTTTGCTACTACTATTACAGTATTAAGAATACAACCAGAACTGAAATCTATTGTGATTTTATTACGTGTCAGACCCTCTAATAGTTTTATATAGATTATATCATTTGTTGAAAAAAAAATTGCTCGGTTATTTTATTGTTCTGATCTTATAGATGAGAAAACTGAGGCTGAGAGGAGAAATTACTCTCCCCAATAAAACTCCCTAATAAAACTAGTAAGTGGAACAGCCAATATACAAACGCAATTGTCTGTGACCCCAAGGTTGCACTTGAGACTCCAGTTCCATAATACATGGTAATATTTAATACTCATAAGAATGTCATTTTCCAACTTTACATATTAAAGCACTAAACTTTAGGGAGAGGTAGTTTCCACAGTTACAGAGTTAGTAATGATGCTTCATTTATGACTGTAGAGCAAGAGTTTTAATCCCACAGAGTTATGTAAGGTAAACCCTATAGAACTTGATGGGAACTTATTTCAGATTCTTCTTTGATTAGATGAGAACAGATGTACATGATGATTTGAGATAATCAATAATTTAAAAAATCATTATGTAAATAATTAGTAACACCATTTAGTCACTTAATCTTATGATTTTGAAGACCTCACAACAACACAGCCAAATTTATATTATAATGAACAACGAATAAAGATGGGAAAAAAAGAAACACATACATATATAATGTCAAATAAATATGTAAAAACAACTGCAGAGAAAGTAAATGAAATGATTAGCATAACAGAAGCATTATGGATGATTATTTTTAATTTTCTTTGGCTTCATACCATTTTCAAACTTAAAAACTTGAGTGAAGCAATAAGTATTTAATTAGAGATTATTTAAATATTTAAATATATAAGTTATTGTATAGTGGAAATTTAAACATTGGATATTAATGGCTGATATTCTCCTGCCTACAGTAAGTAATCCATTTATTTATGTTGCTGCAAATAACTTCGTATCGTAGGTGGAAGTAGAATAGCCCACCACAATGCCCGGCTATTTCTAGAGACAGGGTTTCACTATTGCTCAGGTTTGTCTCCAGCCTGTGAGCTTAGGTGATCCACCTGTCTTGGCCTCCCAAAGTGAGCCACCATGCCCGGCTCAAAGTTAACATACATTAATAAGCACATACATTTATCATATATTTATACATATTTAAGTATATGTTTATGCTTACAATAATTTGGACCATCCATCAATATTTCTCCATGTACTTCACTTAATATGGTTAATTGATTGTATAGGGCACACGAACCTGCATATTTATGAGCTACTAATTACAGGTTATCTATCTGACACTGAATTGAGATAACCTGACAAAGCAGGAACTTCAGGGAATCAATAAAAGAGACTAACGGAAATGTGTATATGTTGTGAGTAAGGTGCCACAATACTTTGGTCACAAGTAAAACATTCTGTAAAGAAAAATTAGGTAGCAAAGAATGAGATTAAGTATAATTTTAAAGGCTTTTTTATTAGGTTTTTATGTCTATATTGCCTATTAACTATGATGTATTTATGAATTTAAGACATGCTTATGTTTCATTATGTATGGTAGGAAGATTATTCAAAGCTTGTTCTCTTATAAATCTGCCCTGCAAAAATACTCCTAACAAGTCAACTTGTTAAAAAGTCGTTAGACCCTTCATATATTTTAGCACACTTAATATAACATTCTTTGAAAATAAAGAGAAAAATTGGTAAGGATTATAGTATTTTCTGCACCAATTTTCTGTTTTATTATGTATGGTAGGAAGATTATCCAAAGCTTGTTCTTTTATAAATCTGCCCTGCAAAAATACTCCTAACAAGTCAACTTGTTAAAAAGTCGTTAGACCCTTCATATATCTTAGCACACTTAATATGACATTCTTTGAAAATAAAAAGAAAAATAGGTAAGTATTATAGCATTTTCTGCACCAATCTTTCTTCTAAAGGATGCATCTCAAATATGATACATTGTATTATTTATATTATGTTATAACATAATTTGCCATAAACTATAATATCATATTTTAAAATATCAGTTATAAATTTTACTCTGAATCCCTTACCCTTTCATCATTTAATGAAGACAAAGCCATGCTATCTTTAATTTTTATGTTTTCAAACTTGGGAGTTGACTATCTTTTTGTTTACATACATAGTGAATCTATATTACCCCCCTCCTGAGAGTGTTAAGACTAAATCTATACTTAACGTATACTGTTACATAACATTTATTTAAGTTTTTAGCAAAGATAAAATACACCGTGAAGCCTCTTACTTTATAAATATAAACAATTAATGAATTATATTGAGGATACACTCTCCAAAAATATTTACACAAAAATATAATTACATATCAAGTTAAGGACCATTAGTACACATTAAACACACTTACATGTTATGTCTATTGATGGACTCAGCGCAAATGTCAATACTAAATTGTAAATTAGGTTATCTCTTTGAGGCTTACTTTCATGAACTTTAAAATTGGAATAGGTATCACAAATGTTCATTGATTGATAGTTTTTATTAAAACATTTCCCATTATCAACATAATTAGAATATTAACACATAAGCAGAGATGCTAAATGTTCAACTAAATCTTAAAATCTGTTTGGAAGTACACAAAGTTGGAGATGCATCTGCCCTCTAGGAGTGTAGTGCAGAATTTCTGAGTATTTCAAAGTTATGATAAGGTTTTGTTGTTTTGTTTGTTTGTTTCAGATTTCCATTTGGGCATCTGCTCGATCTGGCCTCCTCGGTAGAGGATGGGGAAATGGTTTAGTTTCAGTAAGAAGGAAAGGGTCTTGGGGGAGTTAAGAAGGTCAGTGCTTCTTGATATCTGACATTGAATAGTGAAAGTGCACTTCCAAACTCCATCATCTGGGGAACAATTAGGCAAATAAACTCAGGGGCTGATAGAGAAAAGGTAGGATAAAAATTAATCTACTATTTATTTATCTCTTTTATGTTCTTTGTGTCTAATTTATACAGTTTAGCACTATGTAGTTTCAGATATGGGTCTTTCTTCTGCATAAAGATGTTCTCAAAGGATTTGTAAAATACAAACAATCATACTATCAGAAAATGTATTTTCCAGAGTATTAGATCAATATGACAGAGTGCAAATAGAGACCGGGCGGAGAATGAAAGTGAGATCACCTAGAGAGGTAGGGAGATAGGGCAGCAGTCGGGCCTTAGAAGCCTGAATTATTCAAATTGACTATTACATTGTTCAAATTTTTCAGTTAAAGTCTTGAATATTACATTCTACATTAAATTTGCAGATACAACTAAACTACCACTTCAGTTTTTTCTGTGTGTATAAAGACAAAATAGATTACTGAATTTTATTGCCACCTTTTGTAGAAGTGTAAAAACAGTGTTACCGGGAAATAATCTACAATAAAAAATAAGATCATGTTTATAGTTTTTAAATAAGTGATACTATTAAAAGGAATATTTTTTGAAATAGAACAATATAAGTCTCTAAGACAAATAATTTTGTTCTAAATTATATGTATGTTCTGTCCATATATACATATAATTTATATTGTTGTAATTATACAATACATTATGTTTTGTACTTTTATCATAAGACCAGTTTCTATGATTCATTATCATGATAGTAGTTTTAATGCTTTAAATTTTCTGTTCTATAGCTTTAAAAGTATGAGCATAAAGAAGTAAAAACCAAAGCTGGTTATTTTTATAGTATGCTTTTATAATCAAAATGAACTAACCATCAAGCTTCTTACCTTATATCGTGTCCATGCCATTCAATGGATAATCACTAATGTGTACAAGGGTGTCACAATCTGAAAACCTTTACATATGAGTGTATGTGCATGTACAGATATGCTAACACATCTGTAGTATTTATGAGAACACAAAAATATTTACACAGTGATATCACCAAGCATCAAATTCAAAACCATTAGTTCAAATTAGAAATGTATATTATTTGCTATTAGTGGACCCAGCACAAATGTCAATACTGACATATATAATAGGCTGTCTCTTGCAGCCTCACTTTCATAATCTGCAAACTGGAATAAAAATATCAAACACAGAATAGACCAAAGTAGGAATAGGATTTGATATACTCTGTGTGAGTATCAATCGAATCTGCACCTTCATGGTTACTAATAGACAAAAGTAGCCACTACATTACCGGTCAACGGGTGCATTAAAAAGGGATTATAGTGTTAATCTACTTGTTTAAAGTATTTGCAGAGCTCTAGAATAGTTGGCATCAAATTGTTCTTAATCTTGAATTAAATTCAACCATAAATGAAGAGGCTGCAAATGATAGAGATGGTGTAGATAGCTGAGTAACATTTAAAGAGAAGAAAATGAGAAAAAAAAATCTTTGGTCTTTTTAGGATGCTATCAATGGCAAGTAATAGTATGACTCAAACTTACTTAAGCCATGAAAAATTTTTATTATTCCACATACTGAGAAAGAAAAATGGAGGGGATTTCTTTGATTGGTTAATTTAGTTGCTAAGAAACATTGTCAGAGATCCAGAATCTTCCCTCATCTTAATCAAATATATATTTTTAAGCATAGACGCATGGTCTACAGGATAGCTTTCTGCAACAATGAAAGTGATGATGCTTTTCTAATGATCATGTTCCTATATGACAATGTCTAGTAAAATCTAAGTCCATCCCCCTTGTATATCCAGATTTGTGAGAATTCTGAATATAACAGATTTAATTAGATCTCACCATACATAATGGATTTAATTTGATCATGAACTGATTTGACACTTTTGTCATGTGCCCAATTCTAAATCAATATTAACAAAAGAAAACAGAATGACCACGAGCAGCTTAGTAAAATTAAAATCTCTTTAAAAGGAAGTGTGGGAGCTAATAAACACTTTATATAGCTTCATCTAGCATTCAAATGACATTTAAAACTGATTTGCTCATAATTAGAGACACTTCCAAATAGCAACAGAAACAGAGATTAATGGCTGAGGTAGTAAGCCAAAGGTAACTCTGTGCTAAAGAACTCAAATGGAAAAACAAACACATACTTCCATATACTTTAAATGATGAAAGTATGTTAACTAAAATGATGAATTAGAAGACCTGAGCTGTAGTGTTTGCTGATTTCCGTTGTGTAAATAATCCCGCCACAGGTTCATTTCCAGCTAGAAGCGTGAAATCCAGCGGCCAGTGAGCTTCCTTCAGGTCCCCACCGCCTCCACTAATTGGTTGCCCAACCCCCACCCTCATCTCTCTGTCATGTACCCTCAACACACCTGCCAGAGCAGTCCTTTCAAAACTTGTTCTATCATTTCACTCCTGAGTTCAAAATGTTCTATCTTCAGAGCCCAGAACCCGTGCAGCAGCCTACAAAGTTCTACCTGGTCTTGCTTCTCTTACCTCTCTGACTCCATCTCCTCTGAGCTTTTCCATTATAGGTACATGGCCTCCTTCCTATTCCTTAATTCTTCCCACTAGCTCTTCATTTAGAACTCAGCCTGAGTTTAGCCAATGCCTTCACTTTCTTGAAGTCATCATTCAACCGATGTCTTTGTGAGGGCCAATCATTCTGAGGACCTAGCTGTACTTTGTTTAAAATTGCAAATTTCCCTCTCCACAATTTCTTAGATTGTGCTCTCCTCTCTGATCCCCAACGGCCTATACCACATCTCACATACCATAACATTTAGCTATTTGTTTATGTTTATGCTGTTTGTATCTGTCACCCTTAGCTATAATTTAAGCATTTTAAAAATATTTCTCAAGTTCATAGAACACGATCTGAAACCTAGTAGGCATGTAGTAAACATTTGTTCATTTGCTGAATAATAATTTCTAAGAATCTAAATAATGTTTAAAACATGCATTCTTCTCTTGAAAATGACTTTCCCCACCCCTCGGTGTTCTTTTCTATGTAAGTGCAGTATTTTTTTTCTCAGTGTGTGTCCTGGAAACCACATGGTTCTCTTACTCGCACTCTGAAGTGCCCTACTGTATCCACTCTTGACTTTAATCTAAATAACTAAACAAGTATTATGACTTTACCCTTATATACCAACTATGAAGTCAATGCTTTGATACAAATGAGTGACTTACTTTTATCTACCTTTTATACATGGTCAAACTCAACTTTTAGAATTTTTTTGGTATCTTATAGTGATGATCAAATAGAAAATATGAATATAATTTCTCTCATGATATATGGTTAATCGTGAGAAATAAACACATAAAATGATTTGATTCTTGCAAAAAAATATTTAGAATAGAATAGTTTCTACCTTCAGAATATATAATTTTACTAACTGGAGTAGCATCTTTCAAAAAACAATGATCAGGCTCGGCACCTGTGGCTCAATGGGCTAAGGTGCCAGCCACATACACCTGAGCTGGCAGGTTCGAATCCAGCCCGGGCCTGCCAAACAACAATGACGGCTGCAACCAAAAAATGGCCGGGTGTTGTGGCGGATGCCTGTAGTCCCAGCTACTTGGGAGGCAGAGGCAGGAGACTCGCTTGAGCCCAGGAATTGGAGGTTGCTGTGAGCTGTGATGCCACAGCACTCTGTCCAGGGTGACAGCTTGAGGCTCTGTCTCAGAAAAAAAAAAAAAAATGATCAAAGTCTATTGATCCTATTGTTATTTATTTTTCTCAGATGCAAGCACTTTACTGTTATAGATATGATGCATACTATCATGAAAAGCAAGAAGAAAACATTTTTAGACTTAAAATTAGTTTTCTAATATAATGTAAAATTTAAGTTTTAAGAAAACAATTTTTCACAGAGCTATATGCTGATGAAATAGTCCAGGAAGGTAGGGATAATTGATTGTATATTGCCAGAGAAAGAATTGGTTATGAACAGAAACCATAATGTAACTTGCTGCTATTTGTCCTTGTTAAAATTTCCTCTTGAGTCTCTCAACTATTTATCCTTTCTGAATATATAGATTTTGCTCTAAAGGCAACTGAATCATTTGATTGAGTAGCAGGAAAATTGCATTATCCTCTAACTATGTTTCATAGTGGATCAGTCATAATTATTTTTCTTTGAATCTCAGGCATGTAAATATTCAAAGTTGCTTGAAATGAATTTCCCATCAACTTGTCTCCAAGACAAACTTAGTGATTTTATTTTTCTTACAAAGTTAAACACATTTGCTTTCCTTCTAGCCTGATTGAAAGATATGACTGTAGGAATGAATGTGGAATGCGATCATCCCTCTGGTAACATACAATTCAACACTGAAGAGGAACATTGTATAACTGATACCACCGAACTTCAAGCCTTACCATAGAGCTATAGTAATCAAGGCAGTGTGGTGTTTGTTGGTAAAAGAACAGACAGACAGATCAATGGGCTGGAATTGAGAACCCAAACAGATGTACAAATATAAACAGCTGTAAATATAATTAAGTGCTTTTTGACATAGGAACAAAGGCAATACAATAGCACAAAGATTATCTTTTCACCAAATAGTGCTAGAATAAAATCCCCATACCCATAGGAAAATGTATAAATGACTCTAAATCACAGATCTTACACTCTTCCAAAATTAACTCAAAATGGAGCATAGACTTAAATATAAGATCTAAAATACAAACTACTGGAGGATCGCGAAGGAGAAAGTCTAGATGACTTAGTGTGTGGCAATGACTTTTTAAACATAATATCAATGGCGTGGGTTATGAAAGAAACAAATAATTGATAAGCTAGATCTTATTAAAATTAAATATAAATTTCTATTCTGCAAAAAATATATGTTGAGAGAATGAGAAGACAAGCTGTAGACTAGGAGACAATATTTGGAAGAGGCAAACGTGATAAAGGACTATTATGCAAAATACACAAAGAATTCTTGCTACTTGAGAATGTAAAAAATAAATAAATAAATAAGCAAAACCCAGTTAAAGAATGGGCCAAAGTCTGGAATACATACCTCACCAAATAACATGTATACAGATCACAATAAGCATGTGAAAATTCAACATCATATGTCATCAAATAATGCTACTTGAAAAGAGCAGTTAAATACCATTGCATACCTATTAGAATAAGCAAAATCCAAAACCCTTGCAACACCAAATGCTCCTGAGAATATGGAGCAATAAAAGCTCTCATTCATAACTGGTGGAAATGCAAAATGGTAAGAACATGTCGTAATACAGTTTGGTAGTTTCTTACAAGATTACAAGTACTCTTACCTTACCATCAAGCAATTATAAGAATTTACCCAAATTGGATGAAAATTATGATCCTAGAAAAATCAGACTGCAGCGATTTATAACAGTTTTTTTCAAATTTCCAAAACTTGGATGCAACCAAGATATTGTCCAACAGATCGATGGATAAATAAACCTTGTTACATCTAGCAACTGAAGATTATTAAGCCCTAAAAGGAAATGAGCTATAAAATTATGAGGCCTTAAACATGTGTAACTAAGCGAAAGAAGCCAATTTGAAAAAGCTGTATACTGTATCATTACAACAACGTGAGATTCTGGAAAAAGCAAAACTATAGAGATAGTAAAAAGTTGAATGGTCACCTGGGATGAGAGGGTCAGGACATATAAGTAGGCAGAGCATCAAGTATTTTCAAGGCAGCATAATAGTCTGTAAATTACTACAATGGTCAATACACATCATTATACATTCATCAAAACTCATAGAGGGTTCAACAGCAAGATTGAAGCTTTATGTGAATTACAGACTTTGGTGATAATGGTGTGCAACTGTTAGATCATCAGTTTTTTCAAATGCACCACTTTGGTTCTGTGTTATAGTGAGAGGGTGTGTGGTGGGAGAGGGGTAGTGAGTAGGTGGGAGCTATCTGTACTTTCTGCTCAATTTCTCTATGAACCAAAACAGCTCTAAAAAATAAAGCTTACTTTAAAGTGGAGGATAAAAGCAAAACATTGACAACAAAAAATATACCACAGGGCAGCACCTGTGGCTTGGTGGGTGGGACGCTGGAGCCATATAACAAGGGTGGCGGTTCGGACCAGCCTCAGCCAAACTGCAACAACAACAAAAAAAAAAACCATACCCAGGATGAAGATTTTATAACACATATGAATGAAGGATTTTTGTCTTAGGTATATAAATCCTACGCAGATCAGTAAGTAAATAAATCAAAACAAAAATATGCAAAGAAATGAAGAAGCAAGGGCGAGTGTGAAGGAGCCACACTCCTTGTGGCTCAAGGAGTAGGGTGCAGGCCCTGTATACCGGGGGTAGCGGGTTCAAGCCTGGCCCCGGCTGAAAACAGCAAAAAAAAAAAAAGAAATGAAGAAGCAAGTCATAGAATATGTAACACCAAAGGCTAAGGATACATTTAATTCAGGCTCAACCTCGTAGATAATCATGGAAGTAAAAATCAAATCACAGTGTGATTCTACTATATCATACCTATTCTCTAAACTTTAAGTCTAAAGTTACAGCCAACGTTAATTATGAAATACAATGACAAGCAGACATTGCTGGTGGAAATGTAAATTGATACATTTGGTTTAAATAATAATTTGGCAGTATCTATTGCAAATGTACATCCAGGTAGACAACTACTTTTCCAGTTATATATACAGAAAAAAATAAACTCACATTCATAGAAGCAGCAGCATGGTTTATAATGATAATGTGGGAGAACTGCATAAATGCCAAGAAAAAGAGAATTTATAGATATATTTCATATACATATTTCTGTATCTTTCATAGATTAAGCATTGGAAATAAATGAAGAAGACTACTTGAATTAACACCATTGAATCCCATAAATATTTTGAGTAAAAAAGTAAATTGCTTATGACCACTGTATGCAATGAGCTATTTTTATTGGATCTTGAATAAAAAATATTCTATAAAGGACATTATTAATACAATTCGATACATTTAAATTTGGGTTGTATATTAGATAATTGAATTGCAATAGGTTCTCTGGCAGGATTCCCTGGTCATTGGAGAAACAGTTAGTGAGGGTAAAGTTGCAAAGTTTCGATAGTGTACAACTAAAGCTTCCTAGAAATATAAGTAGAATGGGCTAAAACCATGACCATAAATAGGGGATTATAATACAACTATATTACAAAGAAACTGTATTAGTCACAGTTCTCCAGAAAAACCTAGAGAGATGTCATTATATATCCAGAAACCAGATAAATAAGAAAGGGTTGCTCAGAAAGTATCCAGCCATACACTATGAAAAAATAGAGATATACACGGCTGGATATGAGCGGAGAATCCTGAATAATACAATTCATATATCATATAATTCTATCATAAATATGATATTTATTATAAGAATTGACTCACATGATCCTGGAGGTCAAGATGTCCCAAAGCTGGTGGTAAATGTATAATCAAGTTTGAATCTGAACCTGAGATCTAGGACTGCAGATGATGGAAGTCCCAGCCTCATCCAAGTTTGAAAGCCTAACACTGAGGATCTCTGATTATTTTTTTTTTTATTAAGTCATTTGCACATAGATCATGAATACATTTATGCCATTACGGGATTCAATATGTTGATTATTTGTACAAATTGGAGTGCTTACATCCTACTAATCAATATAACCTTCACCTCTGATTTTGAGGACAGGAGAAGACAGATGCTCCACCTCAAAGAAAAACAAATAATCCCTTTCTCCAACTTATTGTTCTATTCAAAAAATGTATTCTCAAGGGATCGAGTGATACCCACTCACATTGGTGGGGCAGGCTTCTTTACTAGGTCCACTAATTCAAGAGCTGATATTTTAAGAAACACCTTTCCAGATATTCCCAGAAAGAAGGCTTTTCCTTAGTAAATGCTACTGACATTTCCTTCAGGCCAGTCAAGTTGACCCATTATATAGCCATCATAGAGATTAGTAAACAGAGGGAACAAGTATAATTTGTCTGGAGAATCCATGTGCCATACAAGCAGAGAATATAAATGCATTTTCCATTCCTTAAATGTTTATTAAAACTGAGAATGTATGTGACAAAAAATAAATGCATAACTTATTCCAAATATTAAATTTTATAACTGACATTTTCTGAGTATAATCCATTGAAGAATCACACCAGTAATAATGACAAAAAAATTATATAAACCTACTAACCACATCAAATTTAGAAAGGTAATTCTAATAAAGCAAAGTTCAAAGAGAAGTGAATAGTTTTCTATTTCTTAAAAGTATAACATATTCCTATAGGAATATTCACAAGCCAGAAAGTGTAAAATAGGCATAAACAATTGGTTTAAAGAAATGTGAAATTTATCTGAAAATATTTTGAAAATATGGAAGGCTACCAACTCATATGCAGGCTAAGGCTCTATAAATAGAGATTACAAATTTGATGGCACAAAAAATAAAGATGAAGAAGTTCAGTTTTTTATTTTACTTTCTTTTTGTAAGTCCCATTCTCCAAAAAGAATATATAGGATTTTGCACTTAACTAATATTAAAGAGCTGGATGAAGTGGAAGGCACTAAAAATTTGGAAGAGATTTACTCAGTTGCATCAAAGTTTATAATGATAAAAAATAATCTCTGGCCATCACATTATAATAACACTTAAAAAAAGGTAAAAGATTAATCATTTAACAACATATTCCCCAAAAGCAAATTGTATCAAATTGATGAATGCCCTAGTACTTCTATCCTGAAATAATTATCCTTGATTGTAGGGAACTGAAAAATAGATATGGGCTATAGAAATATATATAAATCTCTGTTTAGATATTTAGAAAAGCATGTATAAATGAGAGAATAAATGGTATATATTGAAGGAAAAGCCAAAAAGTAACAAAACTTTATAAGGAAAGTTGAAAGAAAAATATATCCTAGAACAGGCTCATGTCTGAGGGAGAAATAGACTTAAGGAAACAAACAAGCAGAACACTGTGAATTATGTCGGCAGTAAAGACAAAATCAAAAACAAAAGCAGAAAGGGATGTATTTCAAAATGAAATAGTATCATATTAGTATATACAAATGACAGTGAGAAAACAGAACTGTTCTGCTTCTTTCTTCTTATCAAAGAAAATGATTTTAAAATTGAAAAGAATTGAACAAAGATTGTTTGAGTGGACTCGAAAACCCTGAGCTAACTACTCCAGCCCGTATACTGTGTTTTCTGCGGGTGTTTTTCGTCCCAGTGATGAGCTAACAATAGCCATTCATCTTCTCTCATTCACCTCCCATTCTCACCGATTACACTCATTTTTGAGATGACCGTCTAGAAAAGAATTTGATTTATATATGTGTAACAAATTTATTTGAAGGTCTAAATTGAGTGAGGGAACAAAAACATCTACTTTTCTATAACTCCTGCCGTCAAATATGCCCTAGTTACCGTCTTCTCTGAACTATGACATCTCAGAAAAATCCCATAGCTTTCCAGTAGCCTTCAGGAATTAGAACAGCTGGACATGTCCTTATGGAAAGTTCTTTACAGCATGCAGTAGGAAGTTCCCAGCCCACCCTTTCGCCCAACCAGCCTTCTATTCGTGGCTGAGGGATTTTCTATGAATGAGAAGGTGTGCTCCATCTTCTGCTATTTCTGGTTCTTTTAGGATAGAATCAAGAGTCTTGAGAGGAAACACAGAGAAAGGAGCAGGAGACATTTGCGGCTCCTGTTCTGTTGCAAAGGTATACAAAGTTTATATCTTTCATGGGGTACATTCATGGAACTCTCACTGCTCCTGGGTCCTTGAGTAAACCATGAACTTTTAGGACCCCTTCCCTTGGGAATGTCTCTCTGCAGAAGTTTGCTGTCTGAATCTCTCATCCATGTGGTCTGCTTGTTGGGTGTGATATCATTCATCATTTCTTGGGACCCACTGGTATCTTCTTCCAACTGGTTTACGCAGGAGACACTGGCACATCCTTGTCTTACCAAACAATAGAAGTTTACTTTGTTCTTCTTCTGCCCTGTTTCCCATCAACTGATCTGTGAGCTCTAGCCACTAGCCTCCTACTGATTCAGAACGATACAGCTGAGAAGCAGGCAGCAGCCTGGGCTCACATTCCCTCCAACCTGCAGGGGTGACGAGCTCCTCCAGAAACTTTCACAGCTCACTAGTTTCTATAGCTCAGCAAGTGTCTACTGAGAAATTAGGAGGCAAATCCCCTCCTCTGGAAAACACCCCCACCGTTTACAAATGGTTCTCTCAAATCCACTCATTTAACACAAGGGATCAGGGCGTTTGTCTCATTCCCAGATAAAAAAGGAGACATCACCAAGCATCCTCTCCTGACACAACTCTATCGCGCCTGTTCTCTCCTTGTGTTTCCCAGTATTATGCTATGCAGGCTGGTAGGCAGCAGCAAACTTGAGAGGCACAAGATTGTATTTTGGTGTCTTTCGGGACACTCTGGGGGATAATTAGAAGAGCCTGACAGTGAAGTGCGAATGCCTTCAACGTTCTGCAGGCCCTTGTTCCTGGTGACCCCAGATACCTCCCAATCCCGCTCAGGAACACGTTACGGTCTACATATCCACTTCACATCTGGATATGTCCACTTCCTTCAATAAAAAGATAGGGGTTGAATGTGTGGTGCTCGTTGGACTAGTACAGGATTCTGTTCAGTTTAGCTGTCTACCTGCTCACAACATGGAGAACTGGGGAGCGACTAATTTCTCGGCTGTGCAGCGTCTGTACTCACCTGTAGAAATTTTACTGTGAGCTCTGCAACTTACATGACTGGATTCAAAGTTGTTAACATTAGAGTTAAGCTAACCTTTGACATTTGTAAAAATTTCTGGATTTCAATGACTCATAACTTTAGAGCAAACACCCTTTGGTTATTTTTAAGCCGGAAGCAGGGAAAAAGTGCACTTTTCCAATTTTAAGTTCAATTTGAACTTAATGTACTTCAATAATTCAGAACTCGATGAACTTTAAAAACTGAAGATTTTCACGAGTCCATCTTTTCTCAGCTAAGATGAGCTCAGAAATAGAGGCAAGATACTTTCAATTGTTTGAAAGCAAAAGATTACAAAAAATATTTCTTCTGGGTTTGCTTAGCATAACGCTGAGTTCAAATATGAAATATAATATTATAAAGCTTAGGCATTTTGTGGTACTTCATGAGCAGAAGGTGTATACATTTAAGATACTAAGATATGGAACATGAGGCTGTTTGTATTGATCTAAAAATCTTTTAAAAATAAGATTAAACAATTAGCTTATAATAAAGGAATTCTGATAAATTGGTGTATTATTTTTTTATTTTTTATTTTTTGGCCAGGCTGGGTTTGAACCCACCACCTCCGGTATATGGGGCCGGTGCCCTACTCCTTTGAGCCACAGGTGCCGCCCTGTATTATTTTTTAAACAAATATTTACATTGATTTTTATTATATATTACATGCAATTATGTGTTTTGGGTTTTTTTTTTGAGACAGAGACTTACTATGTCCCCCTCAGTAGATTGCCGTGGCATCACAGCTCACAACCTCAAATTCTACGGCTTAAACAATTTTCTTGCCTCAGCCTCCCAGGTAGCTGGGACTACAGGAGCCTGCTGCAACACCTGCCTTTTTTTTTTTTATATACAGTTGTGCATTGTTGTTTAGCAGGGCTGGGCGGGGCATGAACCCCCCCAGTCCTGTGTATGTGGCCGGCTCCCCAGCCGCTGAGCTATGGGCACAGAGCCTGCAAATATGTTCTTAAGAAACTTGGCATTACCATAAACTATAAGTTTTATAATTTTAAGAGGATAATTCTAGAACATCACTGTCTAATAGAACTTTCTTCAGTGATGGAAATCTCAGATGTCCACGCTATGGAATGAGGTAGTCAAAGCCATGTATGCTACTGAGCACGTAAAGGCATCTACTGCAATTGAATAACAGAATGTTTATGTGAATTAGCTTTAATTAAAAATTAATAAAATTAATAAAAAATGAACGTATACAGTGCCAAAGGATTAGTGGCTACCGTCCTTGACAGTTCGCTCTAGAATGAAAGCATCCTTCACATTTTTCTAATGTAAGCATTGTCTCCTTGAAAATTACAATCATTATAATAGTCTGGAATGTGAGGATACACAGGATATTAGGAGACTCAATGACTATTGTTTTCTTATTTTAAAAATGAAATTGTTTGAAAACAAGCAATTTGTATTTGTGAAAAGACAGCACATATCATTAAAATCTCTAAGAACCCGGCAATGCACATCATTCATTGATATCAGAGATCACTCTGAGATCAGTGTATCATTCCATGCAGAACAGTGTTCTTGGACTTATGTAATTTTTAAATAGAAATTTGCAAGTCAGAGATGATTATTTGAACCTATTATTTCAAATAGCACAAGGACCATCATTTTTAGATATTTTCATTCTCCCACTTACACCTTCAGGCCTCTATGTTAATTTCTTTGTGGGTCCTTATACATCTATCGCTTATTAAACTAAAAAAAATGGCGAAGTAGAAAAATTCTAAAGTTTGGAGAATGTAAACAGCTTGTTTCTTCCATGACACATGTGTTCTCTACAGGGGGACTTTGTAGTGCTGAGTTGCAGAAGATTCCATACTCAGTTTGCCCTTGGGACTGTCTATCCTGTTCTTATTTCCAAAGATGAATGTTTTCTATACTCTGCCAAATGCCAGAAAGAAAGAATTCATTCCAGGATGAATTATTTAAAAGAATCTTTTACACACCTCATTCCAGGGACTTTATTTTGTTTAGTTTTGCTTCTGTTCATTTGGGTTGTATTCCATCGTGACTTCCAATTATAAAAGAAAACATGAAATATACTGAAGTATTTTATATCAAGGAGATATAAGTTAGGGCAGTGATGTAAAATTCAATCCCTTTAATTAGAGTTAATAATAGTGATACAATCTTTATAAGGTTGTGAGAATTAAATAAGCTAATATAAATTGAGTACTGGTAATGGCACCTATAATTAGTATTAATCTTCTTGTAAGACAGTGGTTCTCACCCTGTGGGTCGCGACCCACAGGAACCGTATGAAAGGGCTGTGGCATTAGGAAGGTTGAGAAGCGCTGAGAGGTAAAACTCTTATATAGCCATTGCTAAGCAGTATTTTGAGGAAAACACTAGGAATTCATTAGGATCATCTCAATGTTGAACAGATTTTGAAAACAGGTAGTGTTTTCCAGAATTATATAATTTGGCTAAATAACCAAAATTAGTGATTTGTCTGATGTGTCCTTACATGACATTAGTGAGCCTCCATCAGTGGAAACCATGTTCTCAGCTCTTTCTCTAACAAGGGAAACGGATTTGCCTCTTTCACCCATGTTCTCCCCCCTCAGCCAAAATCATGCTTTTGCAAGAGCGCTGACCAGCGTCCTGAGAGCAAGCCGACCCCCAGGAGTAATTAACTCAGGAGTCATGCTCAGTCGGCCTAACTCTATCTTTCAGTCATGACAGAAAATCAAGAAATCATGACAGGTTTTTAACAATCTGCCTGTATCTTTTAGTTGCTTAGCCATAGATTAGATAGATAGAATACCACACAAATGAACAAAGTTTCCTTGCTTTCTCATGACACTTTCTTATTTATAGAAAGGAAATATGTTGGCCGAATGATATTTCTACCATAAAGTAAAAGAATTTTTAGTAATATATTTATACTATTTGTTAACATGATACATTTTAAGAGAATATTAATTGAATACGCCATTTACAATTTTAAAATGAATATGTAGATGCCATTATAGTTCGTTTTTTCTATCGTACTAAAAAAGTAGCGGGCTAGTTCTTAAAAATAATGCATTAGTGAACAGTGCAATAGTCGTTTTAGAAAGCCAACTGTTAAAGGACATGATGGGGAAGTAAAATAAATTTTAAAAATCTTTGTTTGCTTTCAGGAGTTTAAAGGTGATGCTAAAAATATACTCATGGAAAATAACAACACAGAATTTGGAAACATACACAGAAGAGTGAGTCTTAGAGAATGGTGTGAACAGAATTTTATAACAGAGATCATAATGTGGATGACGTATTTGGCGTTAGATGCATAGAAAGTAATTTTTTTCAGAGAGAAGTATGCGTCAAGAGATTAGTGTCTTATTATGGAGTCTTGAACTCCATAATAGGAGGAAGTGGGGAGACAATGGAATTTAAATTTGAAATCATCCCGCATGTATTCTGGCATGTAAGTATTCTGTGATTCTTCAGGATACTCATCAGGTGGTGAAGTGCAGTATGTACAGAAATCAGACGACATAAACCAGGGAAATAAGTTAGGATTTTCTGGCAGTTATGAGAGAAATATAATAACAGCGAGAGCAATTGTAGCGATGGCACCATTATATTTCACTTTCAAGTTGATATTTGACATAGTCTCCTTTCATACTTTCGCTTACGTGATAGAAGCAGGACTGGAAAATGAGGTAATGGCTACCTCAAAGAACAGAGAAGTGGAAGTTTAACAAAGAAACAGCACAGACAAGGCCCAGCAGTATTGGTATGTGGGTGTAAGGGAGATACAGAGATGGCTCAGAAAGGAAAAGAGAAAATAGCAGGAGAAACAGGAACCAGTCTGACAAGAAATTCTGTTAGTTCTTTTATAGAGTGTTAAGTCTGAAGTGACAGCAAAACCTGAAAGCACAAATGCACAGTCAGTAACTCAAACCTGGTAAGTCTAGGAGAAAGGCCAATGCTGAAGATGGAAATGAATTAATTCTCAAGAATATGTTGAATGGAAAAGACTGTAGAGAATTGCCTGCCTTCAGAAGAGAAAGAACGAAGAAATTAGGAAAACCAGGAAAATTCAGTAACACAGATATAATTAAAAGAATAACTGTTGAGCAAAGAGAGTAGGACCAATAGTTAGGTCAACATTTCAAGGCTGTAACTGTCAGTGACTGAGAAAGGGGCTTGGCATGGAAAGGAACACCGATGATCTTCGCATCAGGATTCTCGGATCCCAGAATGACAGAAAGATTAACCAGGGAGGGATGGTAGGAATATTGTGTCAGGCAGGATCAGACAAAGAGGCAGAAAATTGGAAGATAATAATATGACAGCTTATGCAGGTGAAAGGGTTTAAAGGCAGAGTTTGGGGAAGAGGATGGAATTGAACATGCTAGAAACAGGGGACAGACAAGCATAGTGTTTCTGGGAAAGTTGAGAGGGAAAGTTCAAAACCATAAGGAAGAGATGCCTCCTCACTCACACTTTCTTGATGTAATTTCCCAGGTAAAGCTCACAGCATGTACAATGCCAGTCAAATGCGAATGGCGTATTTAGTATTAGACACAGAGAGAAATCTTTTCAGAAAGAAATGTGTGTAAGAAAGCAGATTAGGCTCAGCGCCTGTAGCTCAGTGGCTAGGGCATCAGCCACATACACCAGAGTTGATGGAATCAAATCCAGCCCGGGCCTGCCAAATAACAATGACAACTATAATCAAAAACTTGCCAGGTTTTGTGGCAGGCGCCTGTAGTCCCAGCTACTTGGGAGGCTGAGGCAAGAGAATCACTTAAGCCCAGGAGTTGGAGGTTGCTGTGAGCTGTGATGCCCTGGCACTCTAGCCAGGCTGACAGTTTGAGGCTCTCCCAAAAAAAAAAAAAAAAAAAAAAAAAAAAAAAGAGAGATAGCAGATTAGTGTCTTATTTTTTAGGTTATCTCTTTATCCAATAACTATTAAGCAATACTATGAATAACATTTTAATATAAAAGTAAAAAAAAAATTGACCTTCAACCCTCCTAGAAAAGGTACACTCCAGTCATAAATAGTTGTACAGTCATTCACATGGCATTATACACAGACCTTAAATGTGGGGTCAAAGGGCAAATAGTCAAACCAATGATAAAGAAAATCCAGTTCAAAACCTTCCTATTATGAAGCCATATTTTCATACTCAGATCCTGGTTGTTACAGCGTATAAAATTGCTTTTTTCAGATAACACACATGAATGGAATTTATAGTGTTTCGTTCTTAATACAAACCATGCTTTCTGCTTTTACGAGTTCTATCCCACATTTGCTGCAATGGTCAGGTCACTTCCTTCTTCTCACATGAAATGAAAAGACCTTGTGAGGAAGGGTGGAAAGAAATTCTTGACATTAGAACAATAAAGCAGCCACATATTTCAGGAAATAGACGCGTGGTGTTCCGGATAACTTCTTTTACCTTTCTGCATCAGTTACTGCATAGTATTCACATTGCAACAAGTTCCCACCAGTTTTGTTCTGAGCAGAACAACAGTGCCAACACCAACAACCCATTAAAATAGAAACCGACTTCAGAAACTCTGGAGTGAGCTTTTATAAGTCAGGAAAATCAAGTCAGTGTTCCAAAAGAAAACTTCAGTTATAGTCAAGTTTAAATTCCCCTTCTAAACTTCTCTAGCACCAATGCTCTGAAAGGATCCAAATTTTCAGTTTCTTAGACCAAACTGATGATCAGATACTCTTTATCGTTAGGAGAGATAGCTGAGATAGGGTTCTAATATGAAAATAGAGTCTCAGCTGACCTTTGTTTCTCTTCAAGTTTTCAGGGAATTGGTTATTTACACTAAAATCATAGTCAATTTTTCCAATAGGGGGTAAAGCACATATTGACTAGAAAATGCTCCCCGTCTGTTCTTCACCCATCTGTGATCCTTCTTCTTTTCCAAGAAGCACAAGGTTTGCTAAGTCAATTCACCAGTACAACAAACACATTTTTCCAATGGTATTGCTATTATTGGTCGACTTTATTTCTAACACCAAATAAACAACACTTTTTTCTTATTTATTAAGTATAAATACTGTGCCAAAATATTGGCACTACATTCCAACCTGTTTTTTTCCAGCTAAAAATAATTCTGTTGACTTTACTTACAGTATGACTAATGTGATAACTTGAAAAAATAGAGATAATTATACCCAAGGGCCTTTCTTAAATATAATATAGTGCTTTACTTTTTAATTTGAAAAGACTTGTGTCTATACCCATATCTTGTGGCTAAACCCTGGTTTCAGTTCAATAAAATACCACTAGTGGTCAAAAAAAAAAAAAAAAAAGAACGATTTCTAAGTGTCAGATGACTGGTGTTTGACACAGTGTAGATCCTGTGTAAATACTGAAAATTATCATGTTTGAAAAAGGAATCTCAATCTCTTGCTACTTTCTAGTCTAGGAAGATGATTTTTTTATGCCATGTAACAAGATATTGGTCTTTGCAGAGAGAGAACAATTGAGCTATCTAATAAAATTCTTCAAATGGCCATTTAGATAATTTAAAATAAAAAAAGACAATTTAACATAAAAAAGATAATTTTAGATAAATAAGAATACAGTTTTATTCACTACTAATTTTGTGATGCATTCTGGGTTTGTGTTTGTTTTTTAGTATGAGATTACTATAGTGAGGAAGTAAAGAATACAAGAAACAAGGTCATTTAAGACATACTTGCTTTGCATTATTAATTTGATTAATTATAAATTAAGTAATTAAAAACATGCTTTCATGTATGTATTTGATGTTGATATAGTTTTAATGACATTCAGTGAAAATATTAGAGTGTTGAGCAAATATATCTGAGATCATATGATGTTTTATCTTTATGCTGAGATTTATAGACCAGAAAATAAAAATTAATAAATGCAATCAAAACTAAGCCTCAATTGTATATAAAACCAGCACATTGTACTCCATGATTGCATTAATGTACACAGCTATGATTTAATTTTTAAAAAATGAACTCATAAAAAAACAAAAACAAAAAACAAGCCTCAGCTTCACAGGGCAGAGTGATGCAAAGCCCAGACCCTCTGTTTGTGTTCCTTACTCTTTCAGTAGACTTTACAGTGGCGGTAGCTACTTCTCAACTTTTAATATTTCCTGATTATGAGAAATGAATTCAAATCTTTATGGAAGTTGAATATTTTATGATTTCTCTTCTTGCTCTTCTCTCTGTCTTTTTTTCCTATTATTTCCTTTTCCCAAAGAGATAATCTTGTAGTATAGCTTTCCCATCCCCACCTTTCTAGTTCTCCTTCCTCTCCTCTCCTCTGCTCTCTTTACTCCTTGAATCCTTTCTCCCTCTCATTTCTTTATCTCTCTCTCTCTTTTTCCTCTTTCATTTATTCTCATCTTGAATCTTTTATTTACATATATATATATACACACACATATATATATAGATATATGTGTGTGTGTGTCTGTCTATCTATCTATCTTTCTTTCTATATCTATCTATCTATCTATCTATCTATCTATCTATCTATCTATCTATCTATCATCTATTGCCCAGGAATGGATTGGGAAATGACAGAATTCATTATCAAGAGTGAAATTGTGGGTTCTCTACAGGCAAACACAGATTTGCCTTTAAAGGGCAAAGAATATTGGCGGTGGTTATGGGCTATCTGTCAATAGTCTCCTGTTAACTGTTTCTTGTCCTTACTACAAAAAGTTTGTGTAAGGACTCACATGAACATCCCTAACTCTGACCTAGAGTGCCAGACTTAACAGTAATTGTATTGCAATCTGGAATTTAACACCTTGCTTTACAGTCAGCAAGAATTTCCAATTCAAAATACATAAAGCCCATTAAACATTGTGATGTCAATAACCTCTCTCTTCACGGATACTTTATTTAGAGATGGAAAGGGAACCACTTAAGTCTCACAGTTATCCATCTGTACCTCTGGTACCAAAGGACAATGTTTTCCAAGGATAAACTTTATTTTGACTTACTAAAAAGAAGCACATGGAAATAATTCCAATTTTACCTGCCTAGTGTGTCAGACAAGGAAAACTACGGTCAGTAATACTCAAACTGTACTGTACTGTACACTTTCCTAAACCTGCTCACTTACAGTACTGCACTTGACCCACCGCACCTCGTGAGTTAGCTATTATTATTTCAATTCCACAGATGCGGCAACTCAGCTCAGAGAGGTTAAATGACTTGTCCAAGTTCAGATAGTAAGTGCCAACAGGGCCCGGAACCTATGACTTCTAAAATTGGCTCCAAAGATAGCTATTCATTTTTTCAGACAAAAACTGAGTCTCAAATTTATTATGTGGATAATGGGTTATTCATTGCCTTTTGTGTTTTCTCACAAGGAAGAGATACCAGAACAGAGACACTCGACGTATCGAAAGTAATGGGGGGTAGAGACATCAAGCGTGCTGGTTGGACTGTTGAGCTTCTCTCTATATTTCCCTATATGGTGCCTTATGAATATGACATCTGTCACAATAGCCCTTGTATCTTGAATCCTTTTAACAAATCATAAAAGGTACAATGATTGGGCCTCTATAACCATAGCAAATTGAATGAAAAACCTTTTTCTTTCCCCTTTCCATCCAATTTGCCTGGAGTCACCTACGGTCACACATGCAGTGGGGATCACAGCTGTACCTCTGATTGAGGTTATGGTCACAGAGATGAGTGGCAGTGGGGCCAAACCCCGTACGGTCACATTAACAGCTCTTCCCTATCAGTGGGTTCTGAACACAGCGGCTGCCTAATAAGTGGCTGCCTGACTGAAGCATCAAATGAACACAAGCAAGTGGCTTCTGATGCCTACTTTGGTCTCTGGGCCTATTGAAGTGAGTTTCTTGAGAAACGCACTCCCTCTAAAGTCCATCCTCAGTACTCAAGTCACAACTCTGCATAACAAAACTTTTCAGAGTCATTTTTACAGACTACAATGGGCGATGGATAAGTGAGTAAAGGAATTTTCTCTGCTTCCAAACCCTACCCCAGGGTATGGTGTCCTGAGTGTTCTCACTTTGTCCTCCTGATCTATTCTTTGTAATTGTTATCTTGAGAAACTTTTCTTTTAACTCGAGATTCGTTAGTCTTCTCTTCTTTGAGTACAGTTATATCTGATCTTATGAATCCCCCACCTAGACACATGAAGAAGAGGTTACAATAGGAAAATTGTTCTTTCCTATGCTTTGCTTTGGAGCAGAGTTGCATTTAGTTCTGATGGCTTAGTAACATGCATGATAAAATAAGTGACTTCAAAGCATGGGCCTTCATCATTGATCAGTTTTTTTTTGTTATTTTTTTTTTCTCCTATAAAGCTTTAAGGAAAGATTTTCTTGGAAACCAAATAAGTTGTGTGAATGAATGCTACAAATTGATAGAAGAATTCTACCATTTACAAAGTTATGTGATCAGCCAGCATACCACCCAGAATCTCTCTCTGTAAACAAAAATAATCAAGAACATCATTTTGATAGATGTTTATGCTTCTTTTCTCTGATTGGTTGAAATTTTATAATTCTGGATAAAAGTGGGAAACCAAACTAATGAACACATTATATGAGAAGCAAACCTACATGGACTCATTTATGTAGTAAGTTTAAAAATGCATAGATTTTTATAAACATAACAGTTCAGAATGCTTTGATTGTTATGTCAGTATGAGGTAGAATGAAAATATTTGTGCTGTGATTATGGTAGTTTATGTTGCCAAATATAAAGATGTTTGTTATTTTACTTAAACAGATTTTTTTTTACTCTGGATTGGCCCTTTATTACTTGAAGGAAAGTAAGATTTCTTTGGTACTTAACAACATTTTATTGTTTACTTTGTTATTTCTTAAACATTTGATATAAATTTGGAATACAAGCTCTTTGGAAGAAAATTCTAGTTTTCCAAGACTAGAATGCATAAAGCCTATTAAACATTATGATGTCAATAACCTCTCTTTCACGGATACTTTATTTAATTTTTAATTTAAATTTCCATGATTTACAATGCCCAATGAATTGTATGCTATCATACGAATTTTATTTGTTTGTTTGTTTCTTGGAGACAGAGTTTTACTCTTCACCCTCAGTAGAATGCCATGACATCATAGCTCACAGCAATCTCAAACTCTGGGGCTCTATAGATCCTCTTGCCATAGACTCCTAAGTACTTAGGACTACAGGCATCTGCCACAATGCCTGACTAGTTTTTCTATTTTTAGTAGAGATGGGGGGGGTGGTTCTCATTCTTGCTCAGGCTGGTCTTGAACAACTGAGCTCAAGGGATCCTTATGTCTCTGGCCTCCCAGAGTGCTAAGATTATAGGCGTGAGCCACTGTGCCTGGCCCATAAGTATCATTTTTGTCATCAAAGTTGGAAAATATTTATTCATAGATTCAGATTGCCTTCTAAAGTAAATATATGTATGTGTGTGTGTATAATAGATATGTGTGTTTCACATGTCAAAAGGTATGTCCAGAGATGTTTTTCTTACTCTGTTCAACATGTTCCTTAATGATGCTTATGTATCAGCTGATTATTTTTTATCTGGTTGAGTTTTGTGATTCTTCCATGGTTTTTGAAACTACTTTTTTATATCATCTCACAATAACGTATCTAGATAATGATCAAATGAAACTTCCAGGCTTCATCTTCATGGTGGAAATAATGATACTGATAATGAATGACATATATTTAATTAAATAATATAGCTTATCCTTATGACCTGGTAAATTATTGCCCTGAATATTCATGCTTCAAAATTAAGTGAGGCAACAATGGAACTCAGTGTTACCTGAACTGCTTTTCCCCTACGACTCTGCTTCCTCACACTGGGTCTCAACCTTCCTAATGCTGCAGCCCTTTAATACAGTTCCTGTGGGTTGCGACCCACAGGTTGAGAACTGCTGCAAGACCAGTTCTTATACTTTTACCATCAGCCTCTCTCCACCTCTCGTGGCCATCTCTCCCTGTTTCTGCGTTTTCTTCCTTTGTCCTCACATCTGTTTGTGTTACCTGTCTGTCCGCCCCTCTCTCTGTCTTTGTCTCTCTCTCCCCACCTCTCCCACTGTTGCTCTTTCTTTCTCCTGATGACCGTGTGATATGCTCCAGAGATAAATTATGCCTATTAGACACAGTTTCATTGACTTCTTGTCTCACCATCTATACATATCTCTGCACATATCTTAATTCATCTTTACCTCCTTTCCTTTTACAAAGGAAGCAGAATGATTACTCATCCTGTCTTGGGTTCCTATCCAAAGATTTTTCCTGAGAATTATCTTAATTTCATAACTTTTTTGCCCTCTGTCTTCAATGATACCATTCCACTAATTGCCTTCTAGATCATAAAAAGCTGATCAACTATCTTTTATCCTAAAATAACAAGCTAAATTATTCCCTAATGCTATCATCATCTATCTACCTCTTATCTCGGTTACTACATTTCTTTATTTTTTCCCAACCTTTTTAAAATTTCAAATTAATATAAGAGTATAGAGGATTAGGTTACAATGTTTGCATTCATTAGAAAATTCCAAGTTGTATTTGAGTTCTTCACCCAGGAGGAGTGGCATATCCCCCCTCATGAGAACCATCTCTGTGTGTGAATAATTCTGACTGTCTCCATTTGCCCTTTCCCTATGTATTCCTTCATCCTGTTATCAGATAGATCCATATTTTCCACATCAGATCTGGTCTTATTGAAGTCACCACTCTAATTGCCACACACAGAGTCACTTCTCATTTCAAATTTTAGATAAACTTGCTGTATGATGCCAAGTTGTGGATAAATTGTTTTAAAAATCTCTTTCAATTTTATGTGATTCTTCCAGTGCTTATACCATTAAACCTCACGTTCCTTCCCTTGCTTCTCTTTCACATTCTACTTTTTAAGAATCATTGTGTTTTAGGAATTTCCATTTTATTCTTTTCTATTTTATTCCACAATGTCCTTCACTGTAAGATTTACACTAAAACCAAAGCTATACCTTTAGGTAAGATATCTCACCTTTAGGTAAGATATCTCTCCCAGCTCCCGAACTGTACACTCCATCAGGATGTCTATTCCCATGTGCTGTAGTAACCACTACTGTGCCATCCCAAAACTAATTTTATTATATATGTATTTTTTAATTTTTCCATAATGAGTTATTGGAATCTATTGAATGATGATTTCTTGCTATCATTCATCATCTTGGTGTTATTTAACATTCAAAATTTATTATTTGACAAATTTTATATGTAATTTTGGATGATATTCAATTGGTTGGTATTCAAGCCGGCTCAAAAATACATTAATGATGACATAATTGAAATAAAAGTATATTGTAAACTTCAAACTACTCTCTCTACATATAGATCTATTTCTATTTCTTGAGAAAATATAATTATAATTGGGAGATATTCTAACTTATTACATGACATATATGTACTTTGATGTGTGTTTAAATGCTGATTGGATTGCTAGCACCAAAAATAAAGGTAAGCAGTTTTTTGGGTCCATCTAATATTTAAACTCAGACTGGGTCCCATTAAAGACATATGCAAAAACTATCTAAGCAATGAACTGAAGAGAATTACTGTCCTAGCTAAAACTTAGTCTTTATATTTAAATATAAGGTAGACTCTACCATAATGACAAGATAAATCTATACCCCAGAAGAAATGGAAACAACCAACAATCAAACAACAACTAAAGAAAACAAATAAGGAAATGAAACCCAGAGTACTCAAAGGCATGATCTATGATCTAACACTGAGTACCCATCACCAAGGGTTGCATAGACAGCTCTGCCAATCTTGGCTCGGCTTACACACATGTCTAAAACTAGTGGCTATCAGCCCCCTAAAATGACAGTAACAGAACAATGGGGGCAATTTGGGTCTTCTGTTTTTTTCCCCTCCATCAGGCTATTACAGGTAATCACATGGTGAAAGAAGAGACACAAGAAAGAGCAAACCCAATGGCATAAGTGTTTCTCAAATCTCTGTGACATCACACTTGCCAATATCAACCGGTCAAAGCAAGTCACACGGATAGAGTCGAGACGGAAATCTATTGTATGTAAAGTTACATGAGCAAGACAGGGTGCAGGGAAGAAAGGATATTTAGAACCATTTTTTTCTCATCTACTACTTTTTCTGAAGAGCTCTCAATATTTTTTTTTAACTAAAATTAAGTGCTGGTGACTTACTAAATATTTTAGGACATGGGCTCATTTAAACTTTACAGCAACTCTTTGAGATCAGTGTTTTTATTGCTACTAATGCTTCCTCATATCTTTTATTTTATAAACAAGAAACTAAAGTTTAGAGAAAATAATTAGCTCAAGGTCATAGAGATTGTAAATTAAATACCTGGAATATGAGCCCAGATGTTATGATTCCAAAGACTTTTCTTAACCATTATGTTCTGTGCCCACAAGTGCTCAAGTTAAACGAAAAAAAAAGATCAATGTGATGATGCCATCTCTTGTTTATATAGGATTGCCATTTTGATTATATATTTTTAAAAGCATTGACATATATAGTTATATATAGCTTCTCAGTTTTGTATCATGAAATAATATAGTGCCTTTTTCAATTTACAAGAATAATATACTGCTTTGCATATATTTTGTTTAGTTTTTTTTTTTTTAATTCTTATTTCTGAAAATAAGAAGCTCAAAAGAAATGCTAGGATTCTGATGAATCTCACTCACAAATCCATGTCATAATTTCAGGTGTGATGTTAAATTCGCCTGACAAACCAGAACTGCTACAGGCTTCAACTTCTACTAAACAATGCAAAGAAAAAGAAATTCATTAAATCCTTTCTACAGGCTTTTTGTGCTTTAAACTTGAAAACTAGTTTAAGCCTGAATGCTTCCAGCATTTTATAATTTGGCTTGTAATCAGTTAGGCGAAAGGAAAAGTAATCACCAAAATGAAGTAGTTTTCATCCTACAACTGGGACAGCAGAGAGATGGGATTTCAGGATAACATCAAAACAAAGGAATGTCTAACATACAACAGTAAAACATCCTTTGTCACTGAAAGCTTGTGCTGTGTATAATTCTACTTTAAAGTTTAAACTCATGAACTTCTACACATTATAAAATACGTTTACATGCTGAAAATTAGGTCTCGTTCCTCAAAACCAAAGCTATGAAAATAAAAATAAACACACACAAAATCGCTTCCACTCACTTTAAACCTTCTTTTCTCCTTAAAAAAAAAAAAAAGTAATAAGCATGTAATTTGCTCCTCCTAAGAATTTCCTGTAAACTAAACATGGCAGACAAAATTTACTAAGGAGTTTGAAGAACAGGACTGGAATATCCATGTAGTTATGTTTCCACTGCACTAACCAGACCACCCTGGGGTGTGGGGGTGGAGGTTGGAAATATACCATTTGCATGTTTGACAGCTCATTTTGAAGGTCTCTGCTGTGTGGAAGTTTGATATAAATGAACTCAGAGAGAATGATGACCTCTTTTTCTCAGATCACTTACATTCCTTCCAATTGAGAAATAGATGTAAAGCTGGTTACATTCCTTAAGATGTTTGACTCTTCAAAGATCAAAAGCTAATAGATTGACTGCTGTTAAATCCCATACAATAGAATTGCTTCTACACTCTGAAATTATGTAAGTTAGCGGTGAGATTTTGCTAGTTGTAATTTACGAAAATCCCCACAATGCTACCCTGCTTTTTCCCCTTATTTTTTCTTCTACCAGCTGGTGTCTAGTTTAAGAAAGAATAAAATTTAGCAGTTGGTTGCCATTCCTTAGCAAGGGATTAAGGAATTAGTATTTTTCTCATCGCTAGATAGTTTTGTTGAAGCAGAGAGTTTTTCAAGTATTGGTTAACTTTTCATTTTTTTTCCTATTTATTTTAACTTAAATATCAAAGCACAAAAGACCAGTAACATAGTATATAGCATATTTTTACTTCCAACAGAAGTAAACAGAAGTATGTCATTCTTTAAAATGACACTTTTTAAGAGTGAAATCATGTAAATTTTCACTCAGAAACCCAGGTTCTCTGAATAGGAGCTACTGATGATGATGATGATGATGATGGTTGATGACATTCTCTTAAGCCTACATGCTAAGGTAGTTATCATCCTGACTTAGAATTTTTTGCCTTTCAACCTTTACTACCTGTAGGTGACTTGACGATAGACGCTTTGCTTTCCTGTTTTGATATATCCAGTGCACATTACAGTATTGCTTGGTCATTTAGTAGTTTAGTGGTTAACTAAATTAGTAATTTACAAGAATCTACTTTTGTATTGGGGGTAGCATGTTTTGGGGTTTGCCTTCCAGATGTTTTTTAAGGCAGAAATAGCTATGGGAAACAGATTTGAAAATGGGATTTAGAAGTGGAATCACTAATCACTACTTGGCCATCAATGAGGACTTTATCACGGGGGGCATGTGGATGACAGATGACATACTTTGCCCATGTCACATTGTAGTAAGTAGAGCAACTATCAAAACTTTCACTGGTTATAAGCTAAAATAAGGTATTCATGTAAGAGAATGTGTTGGCTGGTACATTCACTCAGGCACTTGGAAAGTGCAGAGAAAGTAGTAATAATCATGGTTATAAAATTGGATGGCTGTCTGTGGGAACTATTGATACACTGGAAAAAAGGAATACAAGGCTGAAGGTTAGCAATCCATTGAATCAATGTGTGAAAGCCAGAAGCCTTAGTAGCATACATATAGAGAGACTTATCTTCTAAAACTGGAGGGCAGAGAAGAGTAAGGATCAGGTCCAAGACTTAATCCCATTTGTAGTCATTCTTGAATGAGAACAGGAGACGGAGGTTGGACATCAGCTTTGACTTCAAGGCCAGCAGCAGCAATAATATCTTAGTTTGTCTCACTAACATTCTTTTTCTTTTTCTTCAGAAAAGGAAACAAATCAGGATATTGTAAAATGTGTTTCTGCATAGGTTAAGATCTTTAAAAAATAGGTAGATCCATATGATATTTTACCCAGATCTTCCACCTTCAAAATTTTGAGATATTCATTCAACCAGCTACATTGAATGAGTTTCCCCTCCAAATTGGCCTCCACCATATTATAATGAACTATTTTTCCTGACTTTCAACTCCCTCCTCTGTGGTAACCTTTATGCAACATAGACCTTTATAACTAACTGGTCTATGTTGGAGTACAATAGACTCAAACTTCTATTTCAATTTGGGAAGTGCTGAAGACCATCCCGCTCAAGAACTCCCCGTGGGATGAACTAATTCTACATTATACTTCAACTTCCCATTTTTCCTGGCTCAGCATTCTCAGTTTATTAAAGGTGTCATTTTGAGTCCACTCCCTATAGCCTTCTGAATGCAAACCTCCTCCTCAGAGTTTGTTTTGTAAGAAATTCCACCTAAGAAACTCTACAACTAATTTTTATGCTCACCACTTAGGTGACAATCTTTCTATATTTTCCATAATTTTTATCTATGATGCTACATATTATAGTATGTGTCACAATTTATTTATTGTTTCAGGCTTTTTCAAAGTTTCACCTTACAGAGCATTGTGCTATAAGCATTTCCAGACAATTGGCATTGTTATTGGATATTGGTCTACAGCCTATCTCTGGAACTTTAGTATTTGTGTCTTGTGTTTTCATTGCTTTCACTTTTGGAAATGTAGATGTTTCCTACATCTCAGTTTGTTGAGAAGATTAAGTAAGATAATTTTCAAAAAAAAATATCATTTCAATATTATTAAAAGTTGTTTTAAATAGCTTCTATTTTGGCTTCATTCTGCTATCCTGAATTGCATGGTCAAACTTAAATCAAAATGATCATTTTTAATAAGAACTCCTTATCATATCTTTCACAGACCCATCCTCTGCTAAATACAACTTCTCATTTTTTTATCTTTTATACCTGGACTAACAATTACCACTGGGGAAAATTACACAGACATTTTGACTGATTTTATAAAACATTATTACCTCTTCCTTTATCTGAAGTTGTTACCGTCCAATCAGGTTCATTGCCCACTGTTCAAGAGGAAGCCAGTATACCGAGACAGCAGGGGTTGCAGCAGAGAAGAGAGTTCAGTATCATACACACAGTGTACCAAGCGAAGAGATGAGAGAAATTCCTCAAATACATCTCTTAGACAGTTTGGAGGCAGGGGTTTTTAAAGATAGTTTTGGGGACCAAGGGCTGGGGAAATGGGTCTGCTGATTGGTTGGGGATGAGCTCACAGGACAGGACAGCAGAAACTGTCTTTACAGTGAGTCAGTTCCCAGGCGAGGGTCATGAAACCCATTGAGTTAGCTTCTTGATATGAGTTACTTGTCTGATTGGTTCCATTGTTCCACTGGAATTCAGGTTATGGAAGAAATCTCAAAGACCAGACTTAGGTTTCACAAAGGTAGGAATCCTTATGACCACGAGTTATGCAGGTCTTGAGTAGCAAGAAGTAGGAAAACAAGCTAGGAAACAATGGCTGAATCAGTTACTGGCTAAAGGATCATGAGATTGACTGATCAGTTTAGTGCTATGTGTCTATACCTTTCAGGTTCCTACTACTGTTTCTACCTTATAACCTTTCATTGTATAAAGGCACTTTCAAAATGTTAGTGTTTTCAAAACTATTTTTATTGAAGTATAATGTACACAAATGCACAAATTCTAAGTATAATATTCATTAAACATTTAGAAAAACACCTGAACCACCACCACACATATCACTATAAAAAATTTCCACCACTGGAATTGTTTCATGTGCCCTTTCCCATACACTTGCCCCCCACGCCAGAAAGGCTGATTATCGAACTTTTCTTACCATAAATTAATTTTGCCTATCCTTGAATTTCATATAAGTAGAATCATAAAGTACATATTCTTTTTCCTGTGTTTGTTTTTTCTTCATTACATATCTGTGAGATTCATTTATTTTCCTGAGATGACAAGTAGTTTATTCTTTCATATTGCTGTGTACTTCTGGCAGGTCAAAAAAAAATATGTTTTTATTGCTACAGAGTGGGGGAGAAATCTCTTAATAAATTTTACAAAAAATTTAAGATTCTGGACTAGGAACAAACCTTGGGAAGTTAATTTATAATTGTATAGAGAGAGATTTACTTAGCTCCTCAGTATGTATTTACATTCCAAGAGAAAAAAAGTTTCTAGGTTGTAAAATCTGAAGGCATTTAGGATGACAATCTTGCTCTGGAGAGATTTTAATTATATTCCAAAATAGTAGACTAAGAACCCAAGATTTTTTTCATCTCTTCCCCAACATGCAAAGTTTTTCTCCCTCCATTGAAGAGAAAGACATATACCCTTTTATGTATTTTTTTTTTTTTTTTTGCACATTTTGGCTGGGGCTGGGTTTGAACCTACCACTTCCGGTATATGCGGCTGGCGCCCTACTCCTTTGAGCCACAGGCGCTGCCCAGGGGCACACCCTTTTTCTCCTGGATTTAAACATTTTTCACATAAACATAGACTTCCGAGTGTTTATGTGTAAGGATATTTGACCAGGCTCTCATCACACAACTCAAGAAATAACAATTGGGATTGAGAGGACCACTAAATCCTTATTAGCTTTTTAAGTGATTAACAATAATTCATATATGTGTCAGATCACCTCTTGCATGTATTGAGTGTAAAATTAGTGAATATAGATATTTTAAAAATCCAATACTAGTATTCCATTACATGAAAAAGAACAATATATTTATCCATCCTACTTCTGATGCATACTCACGATATTTCCAATTTGTAACTATAGTGAAGAAACTGCCATGAACATTCTTACATATATATGTTGGTGGTCATTTGTCCTCATTTTTGGAGGCATGTATAATTAAGAGTAAAATTGCTAGGTTATAGGAAATATGCATGCTTAATTTTTGTACATTCTGTTACATAGCTTTCCAAAATGTTTTTATCAACATGCACACCAAAAAATATGCAAATGTTCTACTTGTTTCACATCCTTGAAAAATACTTATTCACTCTAATTCTAGTAAATACTTATTTTTCATTGCTAGAAAGATTCTTTACATTATCTTGTGGCCTTCACAATATTAGTCCAGTAATTAGTGATCATCTTACTATTGTTTGTTGGAAGGTGACATTTCTTTTCTGGCTGCTTGTAAGATTGTCTCTTTGTCTTCAGTGAACTTGGCTTTATGAATAGCTTTGGACATTGAACCATTGGTCCAAACAAAGCTTAAAACCTTTCCTTCCTCACATGCTTACAATCCTGAGATCATCATGTGAATCAGCCTGAGTTAATCTCCCTGAGAAGAAAGGTCAGGAAGAGGAGAAATGAACCCCATAATTGTCCACTTACTATCCCCCAACCATGCCAATACCAGATACGAGAAACCGTCCTAGATTTGGGTACATGAAATCTAGCCCAGGACAGATCATTCAAACCTGCTGAGACTCTAAAGAACCATTCAGTCAACTCACATAATGGTGAAAAATGAATGACTGGCTATTTTTTAATTTATTAAATTTGGTTGTAGTATGTTATCCAGAAAAATCTAAGTTTCTCTATGTTCCAAGTATTTTACATCCTATACCCTCCTTTCATTTTTTTAAATCATTTTGGAAATCACAGTGAATCACAGTGATCACAGTGATCTTTTTTTTTTTTAAATCACATTTTTTAAAATCATTAGGGAAATCACAGTTTTCTTTTGATATGTCTTTGAGTTAATTTCTTCTTTGTTATAACAGTTAAATTCATCCAATGAGTCATTAAATTTAGGTATTAAACACTTCATTTCTAGAACATTTTATTCATTTTATGGTAATTTTTAAAATGTTCTAATTTCTTATTATTATGGATACATAATAGTTTCATATATTTAGGAGGCAAATCTGATGTTTTCATACAGACATACAATGTATAATGATCAAATCAGAGTAACTGAGGTATCCATCATCTGAAGCATTTATCATTTCTTGTATTAAGAGCATTCCAATTCTACGTGTTTATGTAAAATATACTTCAAAGCAGTGTTAACTATACTCATTCCTTTGTTCTATCAACTAGATAATTCTATCTAACAGTAATTTTGTACTCATTAACCACTCCCACTCCGGCCCCTCTTGCCCTGTATCCTTCCAGTCTCTGTTAAACATCATTTAACTATCTCCATAAGCTCATTTAAAAAAAAATGTAGCTCCTACATATGAGTGAAAGTGTGGCATATTTATTTTTCTTTGCCTTGTTCATTTAACTATGGCTTCTAGTTTCATCCATGTTATTATAAATGACAGGATTTCATTCTTTTTATGAATGAATACTATTCCATTGTGTATACACAACACATTTTCTTTATTATCTATTCATGGACACCTAGGTTAGTTCCATATTTTGGCTATTGTGAATCGTATTGCAATAAACCTGGAAGTATCTCTTAAATGTACTGATTTACTTTTGGATACATGCCATACTATGAAGTTGCTGGATCATATGGTAATTCTGTTTTAGTTTCTTGAGGAAACTCCATACTTTTTTCAATGATGACCGTACTAACTACTTTCCAACCACCAATGTACGAGGGTTCCCCTTTCTCCACATCCATGCCAGCATTTGTTATTGCTTGTTTTTTAAATAAAAGCCATTATAACTGAGGTGATATTATAGCTCATTATAGTTTTAATTTGCATTTATCTGATGCTTGGTGATGGTGAACGTTTTCTCTTATACCTTTCGGTTTACTAGCATGTTTCTTTTGAGAAAATAGCTATTCAGATCTTTTGCCTATTTTACTTGGATAGTTTTTTGCTATTGAGTTGCTTGAGTTCCTTATAGAATCTGCTTATTAATTTCTTGATAAATGTATAGATTGCAAATATTTTCTCCCATTGTGTGAATTGTTTTCTCTTCATTTTCTTGATAGTTTCCTTTGCTGTGCAGAGGCTTTTTAGCTTAATGTGATCTCTGATTCATCTTTTATAGATTTCAACTTATCTTGAAAGCTCCACATATTCTATCAAGTTCTTTCATCTTTTTTCCATCTTTAATATACAGTAAAACATATTTAAGTTGACTATTCATGGAAATATAACAAACTGATCAACACATAAAGATGGTTAATATAAGGAATTTCCACTGAGTACACGTCTATGAAAATCAGGTAACTTAAGGAGATGATCAATGTAGAGAGATAATCAACTGGAGGTCTGACTGTATTAATAATGCTATTTAAATTATTCAGTTAGCATCTGTTTTTTCCCTTTATTATTAATCACATTTTTTATGTGCTTGCATGTTGCTATGATTTGAATGTTTGTGTCTCCCCAAAATGTATATGTTGAAATCCTAATCCCCAAGGTCATTATATTAGAAGGATATTGAGTAGTGATTAGGGTAGAGCTGGAAGGCATGGGATTAATGTCCTTATATAAAACACCCCTCACAAAGTAACTTAACTCCTGGATTCCATCATGTAAGGGAAGAGCTGGAAGGCATCATCTGTGAACCAGAAAACATGCCCTCACCAGATACTGAAACTGCCAGCAACTTGATATCAGATTTCTCAGCCTCTGGTATTGTGAATGATAAATTTCCATGGTTTATAAGCCACCCAGTCTATGACATTTTGTTAAAAGCAGCCAAAAGAGATGAAGGAAGATAGATGTGTATTTTTATTAAGGTAGATTTTACCAAAAAATACTTGTAAATGTCTAGATAATATCTTCTACTCATAAAGATTCTCATAGTAATATAGGATGAGGGAATGACTATCTCTATCAAATCAGACATTAATCTGGGTCAGAACTGAGTTCCAATTTTAGTAAAAAATTTGTATAATTTCTGCCCTTTAACTTTTAGCCCCTTTAGCCTCCCAGCTCATGAAGTTCTAAAAGCTTTTGAATGACATGAAGGGCGAATGATTATATATTTTATGCAAATTATTTTTCATTTGCCCCATCAGCATAGTTTTGGTTTTCTAGACTATCCCCTAGTCTTCGCTATTACCCAAGTTCAAAAGCATTCCATAAGGAAAGCCAGCCTTTGTTGGGGCTCCTTTCATTTCCAATCTATTCAGGGAAGAAATATTTGTCCACATCATCAAGGTTAAGTGTCCTATTTAAACAGAAATCAGTTTGTCTTTTCTATTGACATATTGATGGCTTCTCTATTGGAGGAAATGGATAGATAGATATGGAGATATATGTGATAGACCATACAGTGTTTTCTTCACTATACCTTCAATTGCCTCAATTTTCTCCTATTGTTTAAATATATTTGATTTTAGAATTTCTCTAGTCTCCCCTTTTATTTCTTCTCTGCTCTTGTGAAATAGTCTATATATTATTTCTCAGACAGAAATCTTATATACTTATACAATTTCAGCAATCTTTTTTTAATACAAAGTTTTCCTAAGTCTTTATCTCTTTTTCTTTTTTTCTTTTTTTTTTTTTTGCCTTTCTTTTTAATTCCATTCTTGATGGCAAAACTTGTTTATTAAATGCCATCACACTTGATTGTGCTACAGGTTTTTCAAATTTTTGCTGCCAGGGAAAGGAATATACTTGTTAAATTGCTAGTCACTGGATATATTTAAGTAGCCTTCATTCCACTTACTTCAGAGTTTCCAAGAAGCATAAACTTAGAAGCAACAATCTGTTTCTAGTTTCATGGAAAATAGCAGTAAGCAAATCATCTGAAAGCTCAATGTTTACATCAAGCACCTCAATCATTCACACAAAAATATTTATTAGCACTTATTATGTTACAAACATCATTCTAAATAATGGCAATGCATCAGCAAACAAAACAGACATAAATCCTTTTCTTGTGAGGTTTATGTTGAATCAGTGGAGATAGACAATAAACAATAAACAGAATAAATAATGAATAAATATGGCACATAAAAGTACTATATAATGTAAGAACATGATAAGTGCTCTAAAAAGTAAATAAATGGGCAGGCCAAGGAGGATTAGAAGTACTAGAGTGCTCAGAATGGGCCGCATTAAGAAGTAAAATTTGAGCACAGACTCAAAGAAGTGAATTAGAAATGTACATTCAGTTTTCCATCAGAGAAACAGAACAAATAGGCCATAAAGATCCTGTGATAGAGGAAGAGAGAGATAGAGAGAGAATGGTAAGGCAGAAACTGAGATAGAGACAAGGATATATACATATATGTATATATGTGTGTGCATGCGCGCAAGCGTGCGTGTGAGTATTGGGGTATGTGTTTGTGTGTATATTTGGTCCTCCTTATTTGCAAATGCCATATTTGTGAACTCACCTGCTCACTAAAATTTATTTGTATTCCCCAAATTAATATAACTTAATAATTATAACACTTGCATGGTGAGTCATAAAAATGCCAATTGGCAAAAAATTTGAGTTACTTAACGTGCATGTTTCCAGGGCAACACTGTGTCTTCTTGTTTCAGCTTTTATATTATAAACAAGTCTCCTTTCATGGTCTATTTATGCCTCTTGTCTTTTCACTTGTGTCCTTTTCTCTTGTGTTTTGCAGTTTAAGATGGCCCCGAAGCATAGTGTGAGGTTCTATCTAAAGTGCAAAGAGTACATGGCGTGCTCTATAGAGAACACATCCGTCTGTTAGATAAGCTTCATGCAGCCATGAGTTACAGTGCTGTTGGTTATGGGTTCAACACTATTGAATATATATAAAAATATATATTTCAAATAGTATCTTTAAAGAGAAATACACATTCCATAGGGGTATTTATTGATTGGTTGATGGTAATGTTGTGACTAGTATTTAACTCTGTATTTTCTGTAGGAGTAATGATTTCAGTATTGCCTTATTCAATTCTCATGATGACTTTATTATAGAGTATCACCTCCATGCATAATAGGATCTGAATATCTATCTATCTATCTATCTATCTATCTATCTATCTATCTATCTATCTATCTATCTACTGATCTATTGAGAGAGTGAGAGATAAAGAAAGAGAGAATCAGGCAACAACTGACTTACATGATTTGGGGGTGTAGGGTGGCTAGGCAGGTCCAGGATCTGTAGGGATGACAGAACGGGCAGTCTGTAAAGTCTTAGGCAGGAGCTGATGCCACATTCCAGCAACACGCAGCATTTCTTCTGCTTTCTTGGATCCTGATCTTAAGGCCTTTTAACTGATTGGACCAAGTTCACCCATATCATCAAAGATAATCTCCTTTACTTAAAATCAGCTGACTTCAGATGTTAATCACATTTAGAAAATACTATGAGATCAATGCTCAGGTTAGTGTTTGATTGAATAACTAGTACTACAGTTTAGTTGAGTTGACACATAAGAGTGACCATTGCAAGAAGGGAACGTGAAGATATCTGACTGAAAAATACTTCAGGGAGAGAAACAGCCAGCAAGATGTTATATGAACTCTGATTCTCACTTTGAGGAAACTAGGGATATTACTGAATGGTTTCTAAGCAACATAAGGTTATGATCTGATTATTAAGTTGACATGATCTTTGGCTATGGTATTGACAATAGGCTGAAGGAAAGCAGGAGTAAAAAGGAGGAAAGTGCCCAGGTAAGGGTTTATAGACTGATCAAGGTGGTAGCAGTGATCGTAATGAGAAAATACCATCTGGATTTATTTTGAAGTTAGTGTCAAGGAGATCTGAGAAAGGAGGAGTGAGTAGAAGAGAATAGTCAAGGCTTTTATAAGTTTAGGCAGGAGTAACTAAAAGAATGGAGTTGTTTTTAACTAAAATGAGAAGAGTCCGTAAATTTAGTTTGGACTGGGAGAGATAGTAGATGAGTAGCTTCAAAATGTCACAGAAGTAACTCAATTGAAAATGGTAAAAAGGCAGTTGACTATATGAGTTTAGAATTAAAAATCCATAGTTGGATATAAATTGTGTAGTCTTCAATTTACAGCTGATATTTTGACCCATTAAGCTGATAATATCACAGAGGGAATAAGCAAAAAGGGAAGCTACCGAAGGACTTGGAATATTCCAACACTATGAGGTGGGAAAATGCACACATGCACACACACTCACACACAAAACGAAGAGTGCACATGGTGTTAGAGAAAAATCAAGGATGTTGGGTTACTTTGAAGCCAAAGTAAGTAAGACTTTTAAGTGCATACTTGGTGAATCACGAGGAAATATTTGCTTACTGGATTTAACACTGTGGGCAATATTGATGATGTGAGTAAAAGACATTAAACTCTTATTGGAGTGGTTTTAAGGGAAAATGAGAAGAGAGAAAATATACACAATGAGTGAAATCAACTCTGTAGTTTTGCTATAACACGGACATAATACATTTCACTGGAAACATAAGAAGAACTGATTATTGGATAAAGGGGATAACCTCTTCCATAACCAATGTCCAGTTATCATCATTAAATGATGGTCTTTGAACACACTTCATACTTCAGCAATGAGGTTGTTATTCATACAGCCTGGGGTAACCAGAGCTCTTTTCACCTTTCAAAATGTTCTCTACTGCCCAATTCATATTGTTAAGGCAACTTTATTAATCTTCTCATAATTTCCTTTATTTACTATGATTGTTCCTTTTCTTTGACTTAAATTACATATTATTTTTTATTTATACCTTTTTAAGTATCCAGTTATATCCTGATCTATATGTTAACCTTTTGTTACTTTTGTTTATCCCACTATTAGGAATGCAAAGATAGCAAATTTTTCTTTTTCATAGTTGTATTCTTCTCAGCATCTACCATGATGCCTTGTATAAAGCAGGTTTTGAATATTTCTTTGCCAGATGAATGACTAAACATGATAGTTCCTATTTGTTGGATAAATGACTATTCCTCGGGAAAAAAACCCTGCAAAATTGGTAAAATTATTAAGCATTTTAACTAACCTTTGTAAAGGTAATATTAAAACGATGAGTCTAAAAAATCACCTAGTCATTGTTCTGATAATTGTATTATTTAATTAGTTTGTTATTTTTCACTTTCTAAGAATATCATCAATTTGGTCCTTTTTGCATTTATGCAGGTATATTTAACTTAGACCCCCACTCAATCTGTCACTACAAGAAGCAGCTTTATGACATAATGAACAACCTCATTTCCTGCCATTTTTAAAATAAGGTAAAACTATTAAACTAAAATTCACTGATATGATTCATTAATAACTATGCTTCTTTTCAATATTTAATTATAGCATCTTTGCAGATGGTATGAACTATTTTTCCAATTTTATTATTTCTTTTTTTATATTACATAAATACATACAATAGGTACATGAACGAGAACATAAAAGACGAGAAAGTCTACATATAGCAATTAGAACATTCTGTTTAGAAACACAAAATTAGTACAGTGGGACAATGTCAAAACATGCTTTCTTATGTATAATTATGTGAATCAAATTCCCTTTTGCTTTCTAGTAACAGAAACAGATTATCGTTGACTTTAGCTAAAAAGGTTATTTGTTAGAAGGAACCAGAGAAGTTAAAATTCACAGTGATAAGAAAGTGTGGTCTTCCTGACATGATGATAGGTTTTTTTCTTTAGAATCCGGTCAAATCCAAAAATCACATTACAACAAAGATATCTGCACCAGATTGTTTATTGCAGCCCAATTCATAATTGCTAAGTCACGGAAGAAGCCCAAGAGCCCAACGATACACGAATGTATCAATAAACTTTGGTACATGTATACCATGGAATATTATGCAGCCTTAAAGAAAGATGGTGACTTTTTCTCTTTCATAGTGACATGGATGGGGCTGGAACATGTTCTCCTTAGCAAAGTATCTCTAGAATGGAAGAAAAAGTATCCAATGTATACACCCCTAATATGAAGCAAATTTATATCTTTCATCTAAGGAATTTCAATACACAGCAGAAAGTTTTAACAGACTAGACAGAGCAGAAGAAAGAATTCCAGAACTTGAAGACAAAGATTTCAAGGTAATCATCTGTAGAAAAATATAGAAAAAAAGAACAAATAAAAATGAATCGTAACTGCAAGAAATATGGGATTCTGCAAAGCAAGTTAATACAAAAATCGTAAGTGTCCCCGAAGGAAAAGCAATGAGCCTGGAAAATGATTAGAGAGGATACCCTCCCTGGTATCACTAGAGGTTTAGATATCCAGGTGCAAGGTGGTCACTGAACACTGGGAGATTCATAGAAAACAGAACACAGGAAGACATTTATTCACCAGCTTGGCCAAAGTCAACAAAAAGAAGAAAATTCTATAAGCTGTGAGATGAAAGCAACAAGTTACTTACACAAGAAAACCCATCAGGTTCACAGCAGACTTCTCAGCAAGACTTGTTAAGGCACAGGGTTTTAGGGACCCATTTTTAGTCCCTGTAAACAGAATAGCTGCCAGACAAGAATTCTGTGTCCTATAAAACTAAGTTTTATAAATGAAAGAGAAATAAAGACAAGCAAACACTAAGGGAATTTGTCGCCATAGACCTGCCCTGTAGGAAATGCTTAAAAGTGGATTTCAGCTTTCTATAGAAAGAATGAGTAAGGATTGTTCCAGAACATTAGTGTTATCATAGATGAGAGAGGTAAGAGTTTTGCTAGGGCTAGCTACAGCTTTGCTGTAAACAAAGCATCACAAATTGGGTAGATAATTCTCACATTTCTGGGGACTGGATGTCCAGTATCGAGGTACGGATCAGATTGGTTCTGTCTGAGGTCTGCAATAGAAAACTGGTTTCCTGCCTTTCTGTAACTTCTCCTGGTCTGTTGGTGATCTCTGGTATTCCTGGATTGTAGTAGCATCGCTCCACTCTCTGCCTTCACCTTTACACGGATTTCTCCCTGTGCATGTGTCTGTGTCCAAATTCCTCCCCTCCTCCTTTTTTGGAGACAGGCTCTTGCTCTGTCACTCAGGCTAGAGTGCAGCAGCAGCATCATAGCTCATTGTAATCCTGAACTCCTGGGCTCAAGCCATCCTCCTGCCTTAGCCTCCTGAGTATCTCCGACAACAGGTGCATGCTACTATGTCCTTTTTTATTTTTATTTTTTTACCCTTAAGTTCTTTACTTTATTCAATGAACTCCTAGTAATACCCTTTGAGGGACCACTAAGGTATAAAAATTGAACCATAAGTTTACATTTCAAGTCCCCAAGGACAGGCTGTGAATTTATTTTGTCATTGACAGGAACTGACAGTTCTCATGGGGGGAAAACAATTTTTATTTTATAGAACTCCAATCGTGATAACTTCATCTGTTTTGGCCACAGACTATAGTAACTCACCAAATTCAAAACAGAAATTTGGCTTTTTGGTGATTATTTGTGCTAGAAAATGATGGAATGCATAATCCAGACAGCTTCTCTTAGGATGCCTCGCCAGTGACAAGTTTGAAATATGCAGTAATTGAATTATCCTGCTCACCCTCACTGCAGGTGGCAAACAGGTAGGAAAATGCGATCAGAACACACTGCAACTTTTCTGGCCCGTGATTTGCATGGCTATTTGCTATATACAGGATGGGATAAAAGCCACCATAAGTGAAGAAGGTATCTATAGATATAAAAATGGCTCAATTTTTAATCTATATGAAATTGACTACAAGATATCTGTCAATTGCCATGTGTATATGATAGCTTACATGTGTATATATAGACATGAGCTAAAATGTTACACTAAATTGTTATGGCTTTCACTGAGATAGCTGTGGTAGGGAAAGAATAGACATGTCCCACTGCTTATTATAAAATCAGTGACGTGAGGCCTCATATTCCATTTCTATGCATGCTTTTGCTAGAAAAATGCTTTGGGAAAAAACAGACAGGGGTGAGTCTACCCTCAGTACACGTGGAGACAAGAAGCCTTAGAAAGTGCTGTAAGCTGCGAAGCAGGAGAGTTTCTAACACACGCACTCACTAGCACTCACCAGCTACCCAGCTTCTTTTGCCAAGCCCTGTTAATAGCTAAAGCCCAACCGTGGGGTGAACTGAAAGCTGTCAACTGACAGGAGGCCTGAACAGGTACAGCTGGAAATACAGTAAGACCTCCAGAGTTGACCACCTCCTGAAGTTGACCTAACTTTCATAAACTAGATAGGCACCACCCGTACATTTCAGTCCAGTAGGCCTAGTTCCTCATGTTGACCTCTCCATATGTTGGCCAGTTTATTGCAACCATGGGGGGTCAACTTACAGAGATCCTACTGCAGTTCTCAACAGGGCTAATGAGCAAAATCAATAGCCTGGGTATAGCTGCTGCCTGGTAACTAGGACATTTTTCTTCATGGGAACCACTTAATGGAAACAGCACAAGTTATACAGGAAAATTTCTTTGATAAATAAACAGAGATCACCCTTGGAGGTTAGTGCTGACCACAGAACCACCCACTACTGGTGATGGTAAAGGAGCTGTCCAGTAAAGCTGCCCATTATTGGTTATGGCTGACTGTTATCAGTTCTGTTGGCATTCACAGACCTTAACAATGATTTGACCTTATTTTTAGAAGTTAACTTATAATTTCTGTATTTCTGGAGTTCTTAAGGTGTTAAATATTGAATAAAAACTGACAATGAAGGTCTACTAGGTAATTTTTGTGTGTGTGTGAGACAGAATCTCACTTTGTCATTTCTGGTAGAATGCCATGGCATCATAGCTCATAGAAACCTCAAACTCTTGGGCTCAAGCAATCTTCTTGTCTCAGCCTCTCAAGTAGCTGGGACTACAGGTGCCCACTATAGCTTTAGCCTGGCTATTTTTGGAGACAGGGTCTCTCTTTGCTCAGGCTGGTCTCAAACTCCTGAGCTCAGGCAATCCACCTGCCTCAGCCTCCCAGAGTGCTAGGATTACAGATGCCCATGCCCGGCTACACTATGTCCTTTTTAAATGGACACCATCATTTTGGATTAAGGCCCACCCTAATGACTTCCTTTTAACTCCATTGCCTCTATAAAGACCCTACCTCTGAATAAGGCTATATTCCAAAATACTAGGGTTTAGGAGTTTTCATCTTTAAAAATTTCTGAGGGGGACACAACACAACCTGTATTGGAAAAATGTTAAGACTCTGGAGGAAAAGGATGCTTAATAATCCAAGAAGCAGTAGATTTGAAGCCCAGTCAAAGGAAGAGGAGGATTTATTTAAGAGCTGAGAGGAAGACTAACCCCACCACTTATGCTTTACAATTTGTCCACTTTACAACCACTCAGAGCTTTTATCTTTGTAACCTCCCTGTCAAGCAGTCCTTTACCATTTACGAATATGTTATTAAGGCTGCACATCCGATAAGAATATAAAGTATGTGATTGTTGATTTGCTAGTCTAGATTTTCCAGCCAGCAGAACCCAGTTCGGAATTGCTCATGAGCCTGGAGGTCGTCAAAGAGCAATCATCTCTCGTGACCCTTTTTTCTCTCTGACCTAATTGCATGCGACACTCCCCCTAGAAAAGACGTCTATCATAAATCCCCAGAGAAGTAGATAATGTGTGTCTGACAAATAGTTGAAGAATCTGCCACATGCTTTGCTAAATTTTGCCTTAAAATTAAAATCAACACAGAATCTGTATTTAGCTCCCCCCTTCTTGTTTTTGCACTTACCCATGGCCAAATGAAATGCCAGCCACCCTTTATAACATGATGCAAAAGTTATTACAAAAGTTACTAGCAATAATTTTCTCTTTATTGTGATGTGGTAGAATTAAGAAAATTCAGAGCCATTCAGATTAGTGGATACTTCGGAAAGGTCACTCTTTCTTGACATCTGGGGGCCATGTCACAATGCCCAGGACAACCGAGACCCCTACAGGTACCTCACTTTCTGTTGTTCCAAATCTCCCTTCCCTCTCCAATTTGGTAAGTCCACTATTACAGAAGCATGGTTCCCCATGGACTATGGTGGTGTGTCCTGCCCTGTTAGACACCCACATTTCTTGATTCAATATACCATAAGGACTCGCATGCAGCGGTTGTTGCTAACAAAAGCAAAATGAGGCATTTAGGCAGGAGGTTGGAAAGCTGGGCTGCACATTTCATTACAAACATTTACCGTTCCTTTTCAAAGCAACCTCCTGGGAAAAGCAGAGGAGTGTTGATTTAACAAAATAAAATAATAGGCAGTGTATAGACAAATGAATTATTTAAACATATTCCATTCTAAGTAATTTCTTACTCCCTATAGTTGTCAGTTGTGTGTTTTTTTTATTTTAATTGCAAAATAAACTCACTCATTTTAAAAATTCAAACACCATGACAGCAGATAAAGTAAAAAGTATAATGCAACAAGTAAAACTCTCACTTTATTAAAACTCTCACTCCACAGAGGTCATCACTATTCATAATTACGTGAATACCTAAAGACATATATTTAAATGTTACATATGTAGATGATTATTCAAAGATCAAGATCTGTTTAATATTTACACTGTAACTCACTCTTTTCACTCAGCGTCATAATATGGGTTTTCTTCACGTCATTCCACGTTTCTTTGGAAAGAATACAATTTTATTTTTTGATCAGTGGTGAAATAGCAATTGAAGGTATACCTGTGTGAAGAAGGACAACCAGCCTGCCACGAGAAACTCCAGCTGCATTTCTAGCCCAGGACTGAATTTTCAACAGGTTATACTGGGGAAAGTGGAAACTTTAGAACAAAGCTGACTAGAGAGTTTTTCCTATGCCGTGGACAAAGGTGGGGGATTTCATTACTTCCAAGTGCCCAATTTTTCTACTAAGAGAGGATAAACGCTTTCAATTACGTGAATTCCCATCAGGCAGACAACAATAGGCACAGACACAATTCTATAGCTCTTGAGCAATAAAAAATATATCACAGGATGGAGAAGGGGACAAAGAGAAACAACTCTGCCTCCATAATAAGGTGGAGAGTGAGAGTCGTTGTCTGCAAAATGCTGCCGAGGCACATTAACTGAAAATTTTAAGCAAATAAGTTGTACACTATTTTCCAGTGATTTACAATAGAAAATTCTAGTATAATCCATGCTACATGTCTGGGGGTTCTTACCGGGTTAGGTGCTTCCTTTTTAGTGCTTCTTCTTTTTTTTTTTCTTTTGCCCTTCCTTCCTTCTTCAAACTTTTTTCTCTCGAATTTGAACACTTGTACTTTTTTATTTTTAATTTAATTTTTTTTTTTTGGCTCAGAAACAGCTAAAAGAGTCAAACTAATCATTTCCAGGTCTCATTTGAGTTTCAGATAAATTTCTAGAAAGAATCATCTATCTAAACTTCTTTTGCTTCCAATGATGACAGAATCTTTGGGGAAAAAAGACTTGATCATATTTATAATAGCAAAATTATATATATAGCCATTATATCCACTATACATAATCAATTATACCCAAAACACTTTTGCCTAAAATTCTCAGCATTATCTTAATTCCCTTTCACTTTGTATGTACAGACCTAATCACAGGTCACTTTTGTCTCTTGGAAAGAAGTGGTCAATTTTAGGATTCTTCCTTAGAGTTTAATTTTAACCTATTCCAGTTATATTTATCAATTATATTTAATTAAAGTTAAATTAAATATTTGTTACAGTTACATGTCAATTATATTTAATAACAGGATGATTATAAAGTAGTTGAAATTATGCCTGGCTTTCCGAGCAATGATATATTTTTAATCCTGTACAATAAATATTTTCAGAATGTTTTACCTTAATTTAATAAATATTTATTATTAAATCTCTCCCAAGCAAAATAGTTTTTTGATTTTAATTTCACTAACATTCTGAGTTCATCTCTTTGAAAAATACGGCAAATATTACATAATATATTTTCTTACTTATAAATGCAAAATTAAGAGCTTGTAATGCTGACGTGACTTGTCCCAGGTCTATTATAATATCACCACAATATTTAGGTTAGCAAATCATCTGAGGTGGTTGTTGAGACAAAGAAGTTCCTTCTTTACTCATCTGTCATTACCCTGTGTCTCCACCCCTCTTTTTATCCAGACTAATGTAACCTGACTTCTCCCCTTCTTCTTCAGAACTTTTACTTAAAATTCTTCCGTAAAACAACAGGCTATCATATAGTACTACCATCTTCCTTTCCTGTTGTTTATAGAAGTCTTACAGATCTCATTTTCCCTGAAGCTTACTGATGACAAGAATGCAGACATAAATATCTAAATCCCAGTTGGACATCTTCACACGGACATTTTACAGAAACTTCATATTTGCTATGTCCCAAATTGAACACATAATTGACCCCCTGCCTAACCCAGTCCATCTGCCAGCCCACATTCTCTAACTCGTCACATGTCACTTGCATTCCATTACTTTCAGTCTAGAAATTCACTGTACAGTCATCACCAAGCCTGTCACTTATAGATCCAAAACGCCACTAGTCACCATTCCAATTGCCACTGTGACAACCCACAGGAAAAATAAAGATGGTGTCTATGCAACAGTGCATGTTAAGAACTACTGCCATTACCTAGCTGCTAGATCATTTAACTTTTTGGCTCAGCCTTTTTGTGATCATCCCTTGAAGTATTGAGGAAAGTCCACCCTAAATCAAAAGTTGCCCCTTTTATATCATTTTAACCATCAGCTTACCAGATTTGGTACTAGACTCCCAATTTTAACCTCTTACTAGTGTATGCTACCTGATTTCTAAGGGAAATGGCAGTCAGACTATTTCCAACAAACTTAGCATCTGAGGGTAGTAATTAAAAGTGGATCTTCTGGGCAGCACCTGTGGCTCAAAGGAGTGAGGCACCAGCCTCATATACTGGAGGTGGTAGGTTCAAACCTGGCCCCAGCCAAAAAAAAAAAAAAAAGTGTATCTTCTTCCAAAAGCTGGCTATCAGAATACCATCAACATATTACCTAAATGTGATCAAAATGATAATTTAAAATTATAAAAATAAGCTTCATTTTATTGCCAGAATCACAATGATATGTGGGGCTGGAAGTAGGCATGGACATGGTCAGGGTCAAAGTCAGGGACTTTGAGGATCATAATAAGTTTAATATTAAGTCATCACTTCTGCATGGTATAAATAGACTATAAAGGTTGCTCCTTGGTCAGAGATAAAAGTTAATATTTCCTTAGATTCCTAGGGGCTGCCATTTAACATTATAAGCCTCTGTTAAAGGCTGATTCTGATCAGCGCTTCTTTTCTGTGGTCCAAAAGTTGTGCTTAGAGAGACACCTTGCAGAAGTAAATTGACAAATTCAAATTTCCTCTCCCGATGAAGTCTTGTCAAATCCTTGACAATTCTGGCATTCAAATCTAAATCTACCTCAATGCCTAAGTCAAAACCAAAATAATAAAATGTTCCAGAATCTACAAGACTGGTACACAAATCACTAGGCCAATGTCTACATATTAAAGCATATAAACATTGTATTATCAGAAAAAAATGCATTAAAATGTGGAGAACTCTATTTTTTTCTACCTGGTCCAGGACCACTAGGCTTATTTTCAGAGGTTAACTAGGACATCAGTGAGCAACCCAGACTATCACTGCCAAAGGTTCTTCAACAAAAAGGAAAACACAAGGCACATGAAAGTTTGACTATCCTCCTTAGTTTTATAAGAACCGACCTTACGTTTTTTCAAAAAAGGGTTTTTTTTAATAATTTCAGACTTAAAGAAAAGGTTCCAAAAATAGCACAACACATTCTCACATACATTTTATCTCGATTCCCTAAATTTTAACATTTTATCACACTTATTTTCCTCTCATCTATTTTTTTTTCTGAGATAGGTGAGAATAAGTTGCATATCAGTATGTATTTCCAAAAACAAGGTCTTTGTTTTTGCTTAACCAAAGCATTCTTATCAAAACCTGGAAATTCACACAGATACGGTACTATTTTCAAACATATAAATTCTGTTCGTATTTTGCTAATTGCTAATGCCCATTTTCCCATCCGAGATCCAAAACAAGATCATATTTGCATTTCATCATCGTGTGTCTTTAACCTCCTTCACTATGGAACAGTTCATGACCTTGACAATTTCAAAGAGTTCTAATCAGCTATTTTGCAGAACGTCCCTCAATTTGAGATTTTCTGATTTCTCCTTCGGATATGGATTCGGGGCAGAACACCAGAGAAACCAATGCTGTTTCTCCCTTGTGTTTCATTATCAGGAAGCACATGATGTTAATTCATCCTGCTTCTCATGCACCCTTGATCACCTGGATAAGGCAATGTCTGCCAAATTTCTTCCTCTCTGTAGAGTTACTATTTTCCCTTTGAAATCAATAATTGTCTTGTGCAGAGGTTCATTGAGACTCTTAAAATATCCTGTTTCCAGTCCTAATTTCCCTCACTAATTTTAGCACCCATTGACGTTTTGTGCTTCAGTTATTGCTCCATGCTCTCCACATCTTACCTTCTTCTTAGACACACAGCTGGAATACAGTTTCCAGTCCTATTCCCAGGAGTTCCAGCTCATAGAACTATGATTGTAAGTGGTCTATGCCCTTCCAGTTTTGCCTCTACCCCAATGTCTTGTATTATTCTCCCAGGGCTTTGCCTGTCAGTCAAGTGGATGCATGAGATCCAGCTTGGGGCTCTAAGAAGTTTTGGGAGTTGTGGAGCCACTAGACTTTATGGTCTGTACCATTCAAGGAATCTTATAATCTTGGGTGAGGAAAATCTACCTCTATTTTCAGTAACTTTTCAATGGAACCTGGCATTTCCTTCCTTTATGAATATAGGCAAAAACCACAATAAGGTTAGAAATACCTATGGCTTTGTTACCAATAGAAACCACATATATTTCACATCCCACTGTCCTTGATGCAGATATCTTGAAATATATTTACCTAACACTAATTTGAAATTAACTTTGAATTTTAGTTATTAGATCTGTCCCTACATCTTTTCCCCCCATTTTTGCACATTAAGAAACATTATCCTGAGAGATCCTTCAGTGGCTAAAGGAGCTCAAAACAGGAAATAAGTTAAAATAGAGAAAAAGGATCCCTGAGTCACCACTTCTTCTTTGGGGCCACCAGGAAGGCAGGTGGGGAAGATCTGCATTAAAATGCATGAGAGAAGAACTTACTGTCTTAAACTGAGATGTATGTTGCTATTTGCCTAGGAATTATCCTATCCTGACTAATAGAGTCAATAAAGTTGTAAATTTGGAAATTACATGCATGAGAAGAGGGTTAAAGCCATAAACTTGGATAAGATCATTTAAAAGAAGGAGATAAGTATAGAAGACAAGTACTGGATTTGGAGCAATTGCTACATTCTGGAAAGAAAGGCAAAAAGTTGTTAAGGAAACAGAAGAAAGAACCAGAAACACATGGTACAAGATACTGCATAAATCTAACAACATATTTTCAATTCTCAAATGTCCTCATATAGAATAAATTCTTATATGCAGTCTCTGCTAAAAAAATAAATAAAAAATTCAGTCGACTCTTCTCAACTATATGTGTCACTTACAAGAAGAAAGATACTGTACTTCACTAAGTCTAGGTTTCCTTATCTATAAAACATTACTAAGCAAACACTTACAAAAGAACCTGGTACAACTTCTGGCCTGTGCCTGTCACTAGGCAAAGCTAACTCTCTCTCTCCCCAGTCTTCCTAACCTTACTCTGTACCCATTAGCAATCCTTTTCATACATTAGAGTTTAAAAGACTTAACGAGTATATTAATAAAACCATTTTTTCTTAAGACAAAAGCTCAGTATTTTAGATGTATTATACTAGCTACAGTATGACTATCCAAGCTAAAAATGAATTTAAAAAATTTAAATTTCACTCAATTAGTGAAAATTACAGTAAAAGAGCCTGTGCTTCAAAAACGTCAATCGAAAGTAATCAAGACACCAAGCCACATTTTGCTGGGTCTTAGTGCGCTCAGAGAGTCCTCTCGTGCTATGCAAAGATGCCCGCTGGTCCTCAGGAAAACACTTTAGAATCTCTCCCTCTCTCCTTAGTACCTCTTTATTCTCTTATCACAAATACAATGTGAAGGCGAGAGTAGGCGGTACTGCCAACATAAAAACATAAATTTTAGGCAGGTGCATGTAGCATGCACTACATCTTATTAAGTTCTTTCAATACTGGATGTGGCTGTTTTACACATAAAAGCAATATGAAGTCTTGTATGTGTTCTTAAAAACTTAAACACAAGTCCAGTGAAAAGTGAAAACACAAATTAACGTTGCCACAGCACATGAAGCAAAAACTGCTTCATCTACTTTGAAAAATTTTATTAAGTAGCACTTGGAGTCACCATTCCCAAAATGTGATATAAGCAAACAAAAGCATTTTGGTAAGTTAATTGCATCCTTTTCTCCTCTCACCTTCCAGCTTCTGAAATTGAGGAATGAGCAAGTCTCTGGACTAGAGGCTCAGAGATTGTTTTCATAATCAATAGTCATCTGTGCAAAATGACAACAGAGCTGAAAAGACTCTGACCTATGGAATTTTCCAGAGAACTGAAATTGTCTCTATGAAAAATAACAGACTCTGATTGACAAGTCCTAGCCACGCCTCCTCCCTGTAGTTTCAAGAAGAGAGTACTGCCATCTACAGGGAGCACATGGAATTAATGCCTGCAGAAAAGGCGAGTCTATGGTATTTGCACGTTTTAATTAGCCAAAGAGGGCAGGGGGAGAGGGAGAGGGACGGTGGGTGGAGAGAGGGTTAATGGTGGGATCACACTTATGGTGCATCTTAGAAGGGACAGGTGAAACCTACTAAATGCCGAACACAAATGTTTTCACATAATAAACGAGATAATCTCATTAAGGTTATGTTGAACAGTTGGATGAAAATATTTCAGATTGTATATGAAGCCTGCACACTGTACCTCATGATTGCACTAATGTACACAGCTATGATTTAATAAATAAATAAATAAAACAATAGCAATAGCATGGCAAAGGAGAGTAGCAAAATATGCCCACTTTTAAATTCCTACACCAAATATAGTCTACTTCTTTGTCATCCAGTACAACAGCTGACTATGCAGCGCTTGAAATGTGTGTGGCCACTGTGTCTGAGGAATGAAGTTTTTAAAACTCCATTGCATTTTAATTGATTTCATTAATTTAAATTTTAAAATGGACACTCAATTCAGTAACTGAAAGCTTTTAAGTATGCTTGGAATCACTTAGGTATATGAATTTACTTTTTCAAATGTAAATTTTAAGATAGCTACCTACAGATTAAATATTTCTAATAAAAATGTAGCATCTGAATTCCAAGCATCACAGTGGAATGTAGCATCACAATTCCAAGGTTTAGTACAAAGCAAAAAGAATGTAATATATCTCATTAATAATTTTATATTGATTACATGTGGAGATATTGATATTTTGGATGTATTGTGTCAAAATATATTATTAAGATTTAAGATGAATTCCATTTGGTTTATTTTTACTTTTTTAATGTAATTACTGGAGAATTTTAAATGGTACATGTAGCTAACATACATCTATTTCCCAGAACTGTTCAAATTCATTGAAAGTCCCCAAAACAAAAAGAAACAGCAAATGCATTCAGTGCTTATACATCATGCAAAGTGCTATATTTACAAATGCTTATTTGACCCTATGACTAAGAAAAGTCAGTAGGCATTGGTACCAGTATGGGTTAATATAACAAAAATTTTTTTTAAAGATAGAGTCTCGCTTTGTTGCCTTCGGTAGAGTGCTGTGGCATCACAGTTCACAGCAACCTCCAACTCCTGGGCTTAGCTGATTCTCTTGCCTCAGCCTCCCGAGTAGCTGGGACCACAGACGCCTGCCATGACGCCTGGCTATTTTTTGGTTGCAGTTTGGCCGGAGCTGGGTTTGAACCCACCACTCTCGGCATATGGGGCTGGCGCCACACTCACCGAGTCACAGGCACCGCCCACAAAATTTTTGATCATTGTTGACTTACATACATGTTAAAATGGCAGAAAATTTGGATTGTGATGAATATAACTACATAATCATTTCTAGCATGGTTAATGAACTGATGACAAGAACCACACATTTTAAAGAAATCCCACTAAATTTGTCTCTGTTCTGTTTTTCCTTCTATTTCCAGCGTTGTCTCCCCCAGACTGTATCTATACCACAAGGCATCCCCCAGGTGCCACGTCATCCTCATTCTCACACTCTTCCTGGTGGTCCCACCTCTGGGTCTTTAGCTGCTGAAGCAGTCCTTCTCAAAACTCAAACGCATCCTTCCTCAAGGGTGTCTTCTTCCAATCTGTAAAAGCAGACTTCCTCTTTCCTTCTTTGCCATAGTCCATTTTTACCATATTCTTCTGTTACTCAGGCAGAAAAAGATAAAGAAAAGAAAAACTAAACCAGACAGGCTTGCAATTCAGTTGACAGATCTCCACATAAAAACAGGGTGTCCAGCCATCCTGGCTTATTAGTACTATCCGAGTTTTAGTATTCAAAGTCCTATCTTCTTGGACACTTCTTAGTCCCAGCAAACCAGGCCCACTAACACTCAATCTCTCCTGTTGACAACAAAGGAAGAGAAAGAGCCTCACCCTTGTGCTTCAGTAACTCTGAGCTGCCTGTGTTTCCCTGCAGTCCTTGACCTCCTTCTCTCTCCCACATGGCTGCTGCCAACCCCCTAACTTCCTGTGTCCTTCCAGGCATCATTGCCTCATAGGCCTTCACTCGCTCCTCCAGGGTCAGGTAAGCTGTACACACCATGTTGTATTTTAGTTCTTTATCCAGTGCCTGAGTCTCCCATCAGCTCTGAGCTCCTTCAAGCCAGAATTCTTTTTTTTTTTTTTTTTTTTGAGACAGAGTCTCACTATACCCTAGGTAGAGTGCCGTGGCATCACAGCTCATAGCAACCTCAAACTCTTGGGCTTAAGCGAGTCTCTTTCCTCAGCCTCCCAAGTAGCTGGGACTATAGGCACCCACCATAACCCCTAGCTATTTTGTTGTTGTTGTTGTTGTTGTTGTTGTTGTTGTCGTCATTGTTGTTTGGCAGGCCCTGGCTGGGTTCAAACCCACCAGCTCCAGTGAATGTGGCTGGCGCCCTACTCACTGAGCTACAGGCGCTGAGCCTTAAGCCAGAATTCTTGCTATCCATTCTCATATTCTCTTCACATGTTAGCTGAATGTGTAAATGAATGTTGATATGTCTTAGAGAGGCACCTGCATGCTGAGCAATTTTATTGGCTTCCTCCCAATAAACACACCCCTCTTCTGACATAATAACCAACAACAAACCCTTTCAAGGCTGGATGTCTGCATTTCCCAGACTTGGAGAATCTTTTCCTATTCTTAGCTTCTCCCATACAGTGGCTATGACACAATCCTATTGATCACTCCTAACTAATACCATCCCCCATTCCAACCCCAGGTGGGGAAACACAAACAAGCAAATACACATGCTAAAAATCAACAAATACCACCAAAAAAAAAAAAAAAAAAAAAAAAAAAGTTTGTTTTTATTTTCTACACTGGCTAGGGATTTTTGTCTTTGGACATTGGAGTGGCTCAACGTGCATTTCTCTTTCCACTGGGGAAGAAAGGGCATTTGTCTTTGCCACTGAAGAATGCAACAAGATGGAGAGAAAGTATAGAAATAACAAAAGAATCGTACACAAAAGTTTTTACTTATGCAACAGCAACAAGTGATCTTTAGAGTGGTGGGTACTGAGGAGGATGGAAAGAATATCAGACATAGTACTACTCTTTCCAGAAGCCATTGTGGTAATAATTTGGAAATTACGTAAGTATGCGTTATAAATACTATAGGAATAATAAATACACAAAAGGAAATAAATTGCTTTTAGAAATACAGAGGCACATTTAGTAAATATTTTAACATTAATTTATATATATTTATGTATTTGAAACTTATATCTTTTAATATATTTAAAATAAAATTTACATATCTTCACATGTTAAACTATATTCAAAGGTTTAAATTTTAAAATACATTTTAGAACATTTGATTATTAATGGTCATTTTTGAGTGGAAGTTACATAAAATATTTTTACCTGGATGATTCCCAAAACCCTACAAAGCAGGTTCTATAATTATCTCCATTTTACTGAAAACCCTGTGGCACAAAGAAGTGAAGAAATGAGTCCAAGTTCATAGAATTTATAAATGAAAGAGCTAAGAATTAAACAGACTCCTTAAAGGTGATCACAACCCCCTGGTATGCAAAAAAAAGATGTCTACAGTACTCTCTAATAATCAAAAGCACATCAGCAAAACTAATTTGTAAAAATAATCTGCAAATCCCAAAATAGTATTTCAGTTGTTACACATCATGCTGTTTTACTACAAGCTGTTCAACTGTGGTCCCCAAACAGCACCCCCACCCCCAGTGTAGATTCATATGGGTCAGTGGGCCACACAGAAAGAGGTAAGTGCAGGCAGGCAAGCAAGCTTCCTTTGTATTTACACCTGTTCCCCATCCCTCACATCACCGCCTGAGCTCTGCCTCCTGTCCTCACATCAGCAGTGGCATTAGATTCTCATAGGAGTGTGAACCCTATCTCCAACTGTGTGCGCAAGGGATCTAGGTTGTGTGCTCCTTATGAAAATCTAATGCCTCCACCCAACTGTGAAAAATTATCTTCCATGAAACTGGTCCCTGGTGCCCAAAAGGTTGGGGACCACTGCTATACAACATACCCCCAATGGATGCTCTAAAAATACACATATACCTTACTGAAGAAATGCTTATTTTTTCATGGAATAAGCCCCTACACAAAAGAGTAGAAAATGGAATCAGAATAATAAATTCATTTTCTCCCTCATTTAAGTTAGAATTACGATTTTTTTTACCTGATAGAGGCCTTAGAAGTGCTATCAACTTTGGCTGATCATTGGATGCATTTGGAGAGCTTAAAAGCTGCTAGTGTCTGGAGACCCTCTGCAGGGACTGTGATTTCACTGGTCCGAGATGCGTTCTGGGTGGACGTGGGCACCCATGGCCTTCTCAGAGGGTTCTGATGCACGATCAAGATGGAGAACCACTGCTTTGTTTGGAGTAAACGAAGTATTCTCAAAGTGTGTCTCCAGTTCAGCAACGACTTCACCTGGAACTTTTTAGAAATGCAAATTATTGTACCCCATTCTAGATCTACTGAATAAGAGACTCTGAGGGTGGGGACTCAGTGTTAAGACTTGCAGTGTCTTAACACACCTGAGTTTGAGAACCACTAATGGAATCTAATTCCTTCTGTTAGAGCTAACAAAAATCCAAAAAGTTTAAATTTGCTTACATTCTCATGACATTATCAGTGGTAGAGCTGGAAATAAAATGATAATGACAGCTAAACTTTCTAAGGGCTTTCTACTCTAGGTGAGTTATCTTGCATTGACTAATTCATGTAATCACTACAGTAACCATAAAAGGAAATGTTCTATTGTTATCCTATTTTATAGGTAAGAACCTGGGTCATAGAAATGGCTCTGAATCACAGAGCTAAGGGTCAGAGAAGCAGGGATTTGAACACCTTCTCCTATCAGGAAGACAATGGGGATACCCAAAGAACCCTCGAACTTTGTTTAAGAAAGAAAAGTGGTTAAATTCTAAATTTCCTATACAAAAGGTTAAGAATATGAGTGACAGAGTCTAGGAGAATGTATATCTAAGTGTTCATTTCTATTTATAATTTTTTTATCATCTTAAAGGACTCTATGAGGACAGTTACTAGTTTTTAGTTAAATATTTAATACATACCAAAGAAAAGTATTGAAAAATAAAGAGTAAACATTGAAATGAATACCTAAGTGACAACCCCCAAAACGTTGCTCTTGGGATCTCTTTTTATATTTAATTTTTGACTCACATTTCCATGTATTGAATAATTAGTAGTAGAAAATGTTATTAGATCAGATATTAAGAAATGTTTGAATACCCTTGGCCCAGCACTGTTTCTCAGGAACAGAACAACATGCCAGTAGACAGAGATAAACATAAGCCTTCTGGAAAGCAATGCCCTTCACTATAAATCTGTGAAATGTGTACTGAAACACATTCATATGCAAAATAAACTTACATAAATATTTTCCAATATTTCATGGAGGTCTCAATTGTAGAGTTTTATATCTCTTAAGAGAGTATAAAGGGAAGCTTAATCCATTGATTATTTTCTGAGCATCTTATTATAGTATCTACCAGTTTCTTTAACACTTTACCAAGAGCCTATAGTTTTGCAAGTAGCCTTTATTTTGTTCTCTCAATAGTCTCTGGAAGAAGATGTACAACAAATATTGTCATGGGGTTGGAGGCAAAGAGAAAGCGTGGGGAGTGGCAACCAGCCCAGAAGGACTCAGAGGAGGAGGCTGGAGAAGTGCAAAGAGCCTACCCGGGAATTCCACAGTTACTGTAAAAGATCCAGGAAGAAGAGAACAAAACAAAGGGTCAGACAAACACCGAGGAGGTGAGGATTGTCCTCAAGGACAAAAGAAGATGGGAGAGAGCATAAGAGATGCTGAAGTCAAGCTGGACAATGGGTTTTAAGAAGAAGAATATTTAATATTCTATTTTTAGATGCTTGTGTGTCATGATGGGAATTCTCTGTTGGGTAGAGTCTGCCACCAGTGACAATGCCTTGTTGGCCAACCTTTTGTGGAAGTCAAAGGAAGTCCATGTGTTCTGCCTCTGAACTCTATTTTGGTCCAAGGGAGGGTAAAATGACCTGTCAACAATTAATTCAGAAAGGAGGGGTGGACAGCCAAAGTAGCCCTGAAGAAGTAAGTATGCTGGGAAAATCACATACTGAAAAGGCAGGGCAGGGGTGGGAAACCTATGTCATTGAGGCTGCATGTGGCCTTCTACGTCCTTAAGTGTGGCCTTTTAACTGAACCCAAATTTTATAGAATAAATCCTTTAGGATTCAGGAGTCGAATCCTTTTGGAGTCAGTCAAAAGGCCACACTTAAGGATCTAGAAGGCCACACGTAGTCGTAAGACCACACATTCCCCACCCCTGGGTTAGGCCAACTGGTGTTCACAAACGGAGGCTTGAGCCAACCTTAACCTAGACTTTCCATGGTATATCGATCCCTGATGTCAGCTGATACACACGTATGTATATAGACTTCAGTTAAAGTGCTTAGTAAATTTTGCATAAATTTATCCATAGCATAGACTTCGACAAACTTGATTAAACTCCTACTGACTTTATAATATTCTAAATATTACCAACCCTTTTAGCCAGAGAGAAAGGTAGCAGCAGGGCCCAATTTTGATGATCAGAAACTAAAGCTGCTCTTTCCTAAGAATGACCCCTGAGGAAGATCTGTCCCTGTTACCTGATTTGCATCGGCAAAAATACTTGTAGCATGTGATCATAATGTCTTGTTATTTTCATCAAAAATGAAAATGTGTCCCAAGAGTTCCATTACTGAGATAGCAAAGACCAGGTGGTGTTTTGCTGAGTAAAGATCCATCTCAGGAAAAGCCAAGGAAAAAATACCATAGCTTAATTTGTCTAAACATTTTAAATACAATAAAAATATGTCAGCAAGACCATATTGTCTTATGCAGTGGAAATCACAAGAATACTTGCAGTTTTACGCTTGGTTTTCTAGACCACATAGGAGACTTCTATGAGTTTGCTGATGTTGCTGTTGCTACTCCAAAGTTTATAGTAATTTTTATTTTAACTCATTGCAATGACATGAACACTGGACAAAGATTAGCAGAGGCACCTTTTAATGCCCCACTCTGCCCAATAAACTTGGCTGAGTCACTGCCCATCTTTACCTTCAATTTCCTCTTCTGTGAAACAAGGGCTTGAGCTAAGGTATTCTCTGAAGGCCCCTAGAGCTCAAACATGCTACACATTTTCTAATTCTAAATGCATCATATCATTGACTCACTTGAAGTATTATCGGACAGCTTGTAAGAACAAATTGGTTGACAAATATTAAATAGATGCATAAAAAGGAACTGAGGAGACAAGTATATTTTAAGTCGCATGGATTGAAGGAAGCCCCTTGAGACATCTGTAATCATAATAGTTTTATTCTTAGCATCTATTTTGCTATCTCTATTAGGGAAAACAAACAAACCAGCTCATACTAATGAAATTGCAGGCAAATTTCTACTAAATTTCCTATCGTGCAGGTGTCTCTAGCCAAGATACGAAACTACGAAAAGTTCATACGGCATGAACATTCAAAACTCTCAGGGATTCTGAAGACTTGGCAAAATTTACATTTTGGAAGTTTTACAAGCCACCTTTCAGTTTATAAAACTACCTTGTTTCTGAATACGGTCAAAAATGAATACCATTCTATATCTAGACCTCAAAATAGCCTTTGAGTTAAGCCTTTGAGTTATAATAGGTTCCTCAAGATCAGATCATTGGCTTATTACAGGAAATAGACAAAGTCATTCCCAGCTCTCAGTTTTTCTAAAAAAGAAAAAAACTACCATCTTTCTCAGTTTAACCCATTCCATCCCACTACATCTGCTTGTGGCACCTGTTCTCAGAGCCAAAGTCTTCATCTTAGTTCTAGTTGCAAAGGAAGGAGGGAACATCTGTAAGAGCACAGAGGCTCCCAGGGGAAGTTCAACTTTGGGGTGAACAACAGCTAAATGAGTTCTTACTAAGAATGAGCATACATGAGCTCACTCTTCTAGAGAGCAGTAATTTGAGCAGCAAGTTGGAGGAGTGGATCTGAGGTTCTAGGCCAGCTCCAGCCCAGTGTGCTCTGACCATAACACATTTCTTCCAGACTGTCGAAGTCTTGACTTTGACCATTTGAGTTACAAGGAAGGAACATGAGAAGGAGGGCAAGAGACTAGAGAGATGGAAACTTTTTAATATGTCCTTAAAAGCCTCTTTATAGAGATGAGTAATAAAAAGATTGGGGCCAGCAAACATTTCCACATTTTCTCTAAGCAGTTATAAAACTGAAAGTCTTCTAAGGTCAGAGTTAAAGTAATACAGCCTTGTTTTTGTATTTTCAGTGGTTTTTAATGGGACATTGAAATAGCCTGAGTTCCAGCAAAAGATAGACACAGTTTACTGATTTGATTCAAGAGAGGTGTAATGGGACCCACCAAGTTGGGTGGATGGTTCCCCACCTCAGTCCTAAGGCAGTCCCTCTGCACTGTACACACACATACACACACACACACACAATTTTTTTTCTCCTCATCCAATCAAGAAATAAGGTGAGATCACTTATTTTAACCTACTAGAATTTATTACCCTCAATTCATACTGTTCTAAGTATTGGGAATATAGCACTAGACAAAACGAAGAACTCTGCCCTCATAGAGCTTATATTCTACTGTAGAAAGACAGAGAAATAAATAAAATACACAGGAGGTTGAAAAACTAAAGTCAGGAAGAGAGTAAAAGTTTGTAGGGAGGAGGGGAAGAAGCTGGAGGAATGTGCAATTTTCAAGAGCGGGGTCAGGGAAGGTCTTACTCTGGTGAAACTTGAATAATCACCTGAGGAAAACGAAGAAGCAAGGCATGTGTTTGAGGAAGTAGCCAAGACAAAAGCACTGGCTCAGAGGCACATCCAGCGCCTTCCAGGAACTGTGAGGAGGCTGGTGGGGCTGAAGCCGAGGAAGATCAACGTGATGCTAACGCACCAGGTGTGGAAAGTGCAGATTTGACTTTTCTTGAATGAAAGGAGAGGTGATGGATAAGAGCTGAGCAGAGTCAGGATGTGCCCAGATTGTCATGTTTAGAAAACAGAGCAGACTGCTCATGGCAGGTAAGACAGGAGCAGGGAAACAAGTTCCACAACTGCTCCAACTATGATGGAAGCCCGGAACAGGGCAGGGGCCGTGGTATTGGCATTGGTAGGAAGTGGTTAAATTCCCAGGAAGCCAACAGGATTCTCTGATGTTTAGATGAGGGGTATGGAAGAGAGGTGTTAAGAATTACCCAACAGTTTTTGGAGTAAGAACTAGAAAGAAGGGTCTGCCATACGAGGTCTGACAATTAAGTTTGTGAATTCATTCTAGAACAAGTGCTGCATACCTCATGGCTGAATATCAACTACAGTTGCCTTACAAGTACTCACCTTGGGAAGCTGTGCACTGATGCCAGTGCCTGGTTCACCTTTCAAAGCAATTTTAAAACTTTTTCTGGAAGGAACATTAGGACTGTTGTCCTATGAGGTCTGACAATTAAGTTTGCGAACTCGCCGCCATGCACTTGAGAGTCGGCAGAAACAATTCAATAAGGATTCAATAACCAATACCAATTGTAACGAGGTTACAATTCAATAACCTTGGTATAACAGGGTGTCAGGGCTGTGTTTGTGTTGATGTGTGGCAGTATCTTCCTGAGTGGCATTCCTTATTGTTGTTGGATGTTTTTGTGTGTTGTATGGCAATAGCTCTGATGGCCATTCCAGAAAAAAAGTTCCAGAATTGCTTTGAAGAGCAGACTCGGTGCTGGCATCAGTGCATAGCTTCCCAGGGGGAGTACTTTGAAGGTGACTGCAGTGACATTCACCTCATTGCTTAACTTGAATCATTAAGTTCAATGATTTTGTGAACTTAATTGTCAGACCTCATACGTCAAGATGAGACGTTTTGTGAGGTGTGGAGGTTTGGGGAACAGATTGAGAATTTGCTGTTAAGACACGTTACCTTTGAGAAAGTTCCTAGGCATCCAAATGGAGATGCCAGGGAGGCAGGGGATGGCCGTGTATAGAGTTCAAGGGCGGAGGGAATGCCAGACGCTCTTCAAAGCCGTGACACTAGATGTGGACAAGACAGAGGGGAGAAGGCAATGGGCTGAATCCAGAGACCTCCAGCTCTGAGAGACTATGGAATTAATGGGCAACCAGCACAGGCAAGGAGAAGGTGCAGCCAACATAGAAATCAGACAATATGTCAGGAGCCAGGCAGGCACGCCTGGTGGCTACAGACCCGATAAGATAAGGACTCAAAACTGAGGCTGGGTTTAGCAGTTGTCCCCATACAGAAGACTGAATGCTACTATAATGTGGCCACTAGCCTGAGCGAAAGAAAACGATCCAGCTTTAACTAAATAACTGGAAAGTGGGGGGGGAAACCTCATCATCTTCACTTGTCCTATGTTACATAAATTATACTTTATAAGCCAGAGGCTGACTAGAATAAACACTTTTTCTGGTATTCCTTGTCAAAAAAAAATAATAGATAAGTAGAGATTTTTATGTTCTTTCCAATGACAGACTTAACAGTAACACTGCTTAGCTAACAATGGAAGGCACAGACATTTTTCACTTTCTATACTCAGGAAATTGCAAGTGGTCATTTGTTTCTTAGTTAAAAAATAAACTTTTGTTTTGTTTTCCAATTCATAACTGGAATACAAAAATGTTTATTATTAGGAATGCAAATTCCTAATCTGTTCCTGTAGACTCCCGTGACTTGAATTTTGTTCTCCCCTTTCTCTCTCCTTCCTGCCACTCCCGCAGGTGTCCTCCAGGTGAGGTGCATCTCCCATTCGGCCCCTTTCCGCCCCTGCCAACCTGTGACTCTTCCCCAGGTCCTCGCTGTGTACTGGCACAGTCAGCAGCAGACTGATGTCACCAACAGAACATTGATGGACTCTAAGAACAGGCCAGCAGGAAAAGTGAGCAAGTGCAAACACAGGCATGACCAAAAGACAAAAGTAGTAAGCCAGGGAACTCTGTGGTGGGTTTTCATCAGCTCCCACACCAGCGGGGTCAGCTGGAAACTGCTGGATTTAGAAGTCCTGCGTTGATATGCAGCATGAAACACTAGTCAGCCATAGAAAAGAACGAACTCGTGTCTTTCAGGGCAACACAGACAGAATAGGAGATGATTTCCTTAAATGAAATAACTCAGAAACAGAAAGTCAAACACAGCACATTCTCACTTAATAAGAGGGAGCTAAATAATGAATACATATGGGCACTGAGAGTAAAATAATAGACATTGGAGACTCAGAAGGGTGGGATGGGGAGGTAATGTGGGATGAGAAATTTCTCAATGGGTACTACATATATTAATCAGATGAAGGTTATACAAAAAGCCCAGACTTAACCTCGATGAAATATATCCATTTAATACATCCAAATCTGCACAGGTATTTCCTAAATGTACAAGTACATAAAAAAACTTCTGTTTAATAAACAAACACTATATCTATACACCCAAACTGATACACGGGGTGGGAGCCAACCCATTAAAATTCAATCAAATAACTTCCTATTTGCATAAGTTTTCCGAACTGATTTGTATATTTAGAAATTGCCTAATTATCAATGGCTAGCAATACTAACTGAAATAGTAACAGTTTTGTAGGATCTTTTTGGCAGGATACCATAATCTTATCTTTAAATCTCCTCAATAGTTTAAGAAGCAACATGGTTAGTGACTATGTTCCTATGTTACCAAGGTAATGAGCATGTTAAAAAAGCTTCAATGTTAATATTTCTGATTTATTCACTTTGGTGGCTCTAAGAGTATGATAAGCAGAGAAAAGTTACTATGCATTCTACATTAGATTTGTTTATGTGCTGTCCTTGGCTCCTTTAAGAGAATTATGAATGAGAATAAAGGAAAGGGAAATACTCCAGTTGCAATGAAATGAATTGTAACTTATTATTTGATTAGTCTTATTAGAACCCAGTAGCTCCAGAAAATGCTTAACTCAACATTGCCTTTCTCCCATGGTGTCTTTTAAAAGAGAATGTGCAGCAAAACATAGAAACATAACCCTGAGAAGTAGTTTTATTTAAAAATAAGTACCATCCCAGCTACTTGGGAGGCCGAGGCAAGAGAATCACTTGAGCTCAAGAGTCTGAGGTTGCTGTGAGCTATGATGCCATGGCACTCTACCAAGGGCAACAAAGTGAGACTCTGTCTCAAAATAAATAAGTAAATTAATTAGTTAATGTACCATATGTGGAAACTATCATTAATACCATACAGAATTATACTAGTCCTTTCCATTCTGGTGATGTGACATCCTGAAAAAAAGTCAGAGATTTTCTTTCCCTACATTTTTGCAATTTGGAACTACTATTTTTATTATCCTAGTGAAAAAGTTTTGCAGAAAATTATAGAAACACATAGGAAACCTGTGGCAATATTATAAATATCTAAGGAAACAATTGCAATATTGATATGAAAACTAAATTCAAAATCAGGAAGGAAACGATGAAAAACCAATATTTTAAAATGATGCAGTGTTCAAGTGTCATTGGTTCTACATTTCTGCCTAAGCTCCTAAGGCAATATGAAAAATAAACTGCAGAATGCTTTCATTTTGCCATTGCTAACTTTTCTTTATTTTCCCAGAACATGAGTAAGATTTTTGTTATTAAAAAGATAAAGGCTACATTAAGATGCAGCCTCAAGAGAGGCTGAATTCCTAGTAACTGCAGGTGCACGGCACTTACTGCTAATTGGCCCTGGCTGCTTTTAGCAAATCTGGTAGCTGCTAAAAGCCACCACGGTGGTGCTGCTGTCTCACCAGCACACCGGTACAGCCCTATTCCCTCTCCCCTACCAAAGCTCCATGTCTGCAAAACTTGCCAACCAAAATACGAAGCTAACTCCTTGACATAAATGTATAGAGATGTAAATTTTAAAGGGCCACCTACAAGATCTCTGCAAGAAAATGTGGGACTAATAAAGGAAATGTTAAATACTTACATTGAAATAGTTCAGCAAAGTGTCTTCCTATAATAATATGCTGTTTCGAGCCCTGTTGCATGTAAAGTGGGTGACAGAGTAAAATGCCATCAGCATGTTCTTAACTACATCTGTCTCTCCTGTGTGCCATACCAACTGGCTGGTGCACTATAGTCTTGGAAAATACTATGAGCCAAGTTAAATCTATGTCTGATATCATCATTTGTGTTTATGTAGGATGTTTGTTCTGAGAAAATTAAAACTACTTTGTTTAATCTGGATCACATTTTACCGGGTAAGTTAAACTTACCGTGTAAGTCTCCTGGTTTGAACATTAATTCTTTCCATTTGGTTTCCCCCAACCCCAACTAAATTTATAGCTTGAGTGCATTCTGTCAATACTCTCCAACAATGACTTCATAAAACATGCGAAGTCTAACAAACTGCTCTCTGAGCACCATTGTTCCCACTTATTTTCTCTTTCTTTTTTTTTTAATAATTTTATTCAATCATAATTGTGTACATTGGTGCAATCATAGGGCAAAATGTGCTTCATATACAATCAGAAACATTTTGATCGTACTGTGAGAGATAGCCCTCATAGCATTTTCTTAATCACTATATAAAGACAT
>CAUYRH010178186.1:0-22863 GCA_963574655.1 Perodicticus potto
ATGAATACTGTCCCTTCCACCAGGGGCAAGGTGAATGAGTGTATCAATGAATGGACACAGTCCATCCATGGAATTCAGGCCTAGGAAATTCACAAGAAACTGACCTAGGCATAGGAAATGGGAGTTCCACATTTAGTCCCAAGTGTAAAGTGAGGGAGACACCAAGACACAGGTGTCTCCTCAGCAGTTGTCCAGCCTTTTTGGCTATTGGAGCCTCTGGTGGGCATTGTAGGTCCACCTCCTTGCCTGTCATCCAGCCCGCTGGCTCCTCAGCTGGCTGCCGCAGCACCAACACCGCCAAGGAGGAGGTGGCAGGTCCGCCGGCTCCGCTGAGATGGCTAGGGTGCCAGATATCCTGCATCAATTCTCCCTCTCCGAGTAGAAACCCCAACTGCTGTTAGGGAAAAGGGGCGAAGACTCGATCTAACTGCTCTGTTATTTTAAGTCACCCAGTTTGTTGTACAAGGTGGCCATAAAGTCCATATGCAATTTAAAATAGTGTGCAGTGTACTTTGTTTTAGCAGCCCTAGCAAAGTAATGTGAAGCAGAACCACCCAGATACTCTGCTCCGGAATTTCTCACTGATAGAGATTGTGTAAGATAATACATGTTTATTGTTATCTTATGCCAATAAGTTGTGGTGTACGTATGATATGTTATACAGCAATAGTTAACCAATACTCATAGCTGGACCAGAACTCAGGCCTTCTTTGTCAAAGACTAGCAATTTTTCTACTGCATAAAATTGCTGCTCATTATTTTTGAGGATGAGAGAAAGATCATGGACATCTAGGTTAAACTGCTGATAACATTTCTGGAGACAGAGATGGAACTTGACACTATGAGGCACCAAAGTTATCTTCATGGAAGACAGATAGCATTCAACAGTGCAACTGATCTCACCCAGGTTTATAGTTGCTTCTATGAGTTCTTCTGTATCCCTGAAGAAGGGGCATCGAATAAACACTCATGGAGAAAATGCAGCAAGACAGACATTATGTTACAAAGAACATTGTCTGTAACTGTTCCATGACTCTCCTGATGAAGATGGTAGATAGAAAGATGATAGATACATGATGGACGGATGGACGGATGGACGGATGGATGGATGGATGGATGGACGGACGGACGGATGGATGGATGGATGGATGGACGGACAGATGGACAGATGGATGGATGGATGAAGAAAATAAGGAAGGGAGTGAGGGAGAGAGTTGGATGAACTATAGAGAGAGTCACTGGGTGAAAACACTGATGTAGATAGAATTCCACATGCCAAAAATGTGGAATTATGGTTCTTTAGTTTCTGTTTTCTAAACCAAACTATTGTGATGTTTTTAACAATTGTTTATCTAGCTTATAAATAGATCCTTGTTTTCTCCCCCTTTCTACCCCAACTGTTTGAATTTACTGCAGCATATTTCCTTTCTTCTTTCCTTCCTTCCTTCCTTCCTTGTTTCCTTCCTTCCTCTTTCTTTCTTTCTTTTTTTTGATGGAGGGAAGAAAAGTATGTATTCACATCTTAATGGTTTACTGAGTCTCAATATTGTAATTTTGAAGAACTTTTAAACATCATCTATTTGTTAATTACAACTTGATCTAGTTGAGATTGCCTCAGAGTGTTTAAAGTTTGAAGAAGAAAAGCAAAAAGAGGTGCAATGTGCTTTGGCCTATTGCTTCTCGTAGAAAGCAACTGACTGCCAACAATCCCACATATCAGTGGGAAGAGAGATGAATAGAACCTTCTCTAAAAACAGACGAATGGCTAACAAACATATGAAAACATTCTCATTGTCCCTAATTATTAGAGAAATGCAAATCAAAACTACCCTGAGATATCATCTAACCCCAACGAGAATGGCCCACATCACAAAATCTCAAAACCGCAGATGCTGGCATGGATGTGGAGAGAAAGGAACACTTTTACACTACTGGTGGGACCGCAAACTAATACAACCTTTTTGGAAGGAAGTATGGAGAAACCTCAAAGAACTCAAACTAGACCTACCGTCTGATCCTGCAATCCCATTACTGGGCATCCACCCAGAAGGAAAAAAATCCTTTTATCATAAGGACACTTGCACTAGACTGTTTATGGCAGCTCAATGCACAATTGCCAAAATGTGGAAACAGCCTAAATGCCCACCGACCCAGGAATGGATTAACAAGCTGTGGTATATGTACACCATGGAATACTATTCAGCCATTAAAGAAATGGAGACTTTACAGCCTTTGTATTAACCCGGATGGAAGTGGAACACATTGTTCTTAGTAAAGCATCACAAGAATGGAGATGCATGAACCCTATGTATTCAATTTTGATATGAGGATAATTAATGACAATTAATGACACAGTGGGGGTGGGGGAAGGGAGAAAGAAACAAAAAAAAAAAGCACTGACTGCCTTCCCTGTGGCCTAGCACAGGGTCCCCTGTGAGAGCAGCTAAGGACTAGCACAGAATATCCATATTCAGGCAAACAGAGATTTTGAGATTCAACACTCTCCATCACCATTTGATTACTTGTTGTATTCTTTTCTCTTGTTAGCATGATATCATCAACTATATTTATGTGCCATGTAACGGCACTTTTGTTCACAACAGACCATATGTATAACAGTGGTCCTGTAAGATTACAATGTCATATTTTAACTATAACTTTTCTATGTTTAGATACACACACACTTACCATTGCCTACAGTACTCATTACAGTAGCAGGCCATGGAGGTTTGTTGCCTGAAGCAATAGACTATAGTATGTCATATAGCCTAGGTGTATAGGAGGCTGTACCACCCAGATTTGTCAAAGTACACTGTATGGTGTCTACGCAGCAAGGAAATCATCTAAGGACACATTTCTCACGAAATACTGCTAGTGTTAAGCAACGCATTACTATACTTACAAAATAGGAAAATTTCCCCCTTCTTAAAGTAACTATGGACATTTTTACCACTTTTTTTTTAAACATTGAATATCAATTCCACGAACACGGAGTAGAAGATGTTATTTCATTTCTATTCTTGGGGTTGTGGTTATCTTCCAAGAAGTTACACACAGACAGAGCATGCCGAGTTTATGTATTAAGGTGATTGAAATACCCACAAAGACACCGATTTACTGAATTCATTCAATCCCAACACAGTGGAAGTTCAAATTTTTCTTGCAGGTTTGTTTGTTTTTTAATCAAAGCATAGCAAACAGCAAATGAAAATGACAGTTTCCTCTGGACCCACCAGATTTTTGAAAAAGCAACTTACATATTGGCTGTGATTAAGTGAGGACCAAACTTCGTGCTGCGGTAGTTGAAATACTTCTGGAATTTATTAACTTCAGCATACATGCTAAGGCCAAATGAGCTTCTTTAATTTCCATAATGAAATTGTTTTTGTAAAGTTAAAAATACTGTAATGAGGCCAAAACGGTGTGCTTTCAGGGGGCTCCCATGGTGAAACAAATGAGATTTTAGCTTCTCTAATTGGGCATACTGCAAGCTGGCTCGATGCTGTCCTCCACATAGGATGTTTGTTATCCTAACAAAAAAGGGGTCTACAGCTGTCAGCAGAATGCTAGATGGCTTTTCAGAAGCCAAGCTATCAGGAGGAAGACTGCTGCTCTCTGGCTGGGACCACCCAAAGGGAAAGATCAAGTAGAGAACAGCACTTCTTTTCCCTGATTAAGAAGTTATTGGGAAGGTAATTTGTTTACAGCTATCAAAGAGAAGCTTTGGGAGCAACTGGGGAGAATTCCCAGAATCCTCCGAAAGAATTTTATTTGATTAAGCAATGAATATGGATATTTCCTCTCCTTCCCCCCACCCCCTTATGCATTAAACCTCATTACCTATCAACACAGGCCTTTGGAGTCCTACAGTTCATGTAGAAAACAAAAGTTAGGCCCATTTTGTCGAGATGCCTATGCCAAACTCGGCTGGTGAGCAGGCACAGTGGGCACCATGGTAACAGCCTACAAACCTCTTTGAGCTTTGGAATGGTTTTGATGGAATATTGTCTTCATTTATTTTTAACCATTACTTTCAACTATAAAGGAAAGTAAAATAGAAGGCTACAGTCAAATTAATTTTTAGCCATCAGAAGTCAGCAACTGAATTTTCCCAGTTTGTAATGAGTATTTTATTTTAGATGTAAATCTTCAACAGGATCCAAAAAGACGAATAATTTTGCTGTAAACTTGCCTACGATTCAGCTACATTAACTTGACGCTAGACAAGTGAATGATTGGTGTACTATCAAGATATATGAAAAATTAATAGCATATTCACCAAATGAATTCAAATCTCCTAAATCCAATTATTCAATGGGATAAATATTTAAAGGATAATGTAAGCTGCTATAGTAGGCTATAATTATATATTACAGTAGTAAAATGTGCATTTCCAACAGCATAGTTCCAAATGTTCTTTCTATATTGTTCTAGAGAACATTACAAATCATCACCCAGGAATTAGATGAAAAAGATTTTATCATAGTAAAAACCTTTCTCCCCTTGCCCTTAACTAACAGCTTCCATTAGTTTGATTGTTGTTTCTAATTTGTTCAAAACACAAAACAATCCTGCTTTAATAAAACAGAAGGGTGTTACTATTCTTCTTCCTTATTTTTGCTTTTTTGGTTTTTTTTTTTTTTTTTTTTTTTTGAGACAGAGCCTCAAGCTGTCTCCCTGGGCAGAGTGCTGTGGCATCATAGCTCACAGCAACCTCCAACTTCTGGGCTCAAGAATTCTCCTGCCCCTGCCTCCCAAATAGCTGTGACTACAGGCGCCTGCCACAATGCCTGGTTATGTTTTGGTTGCAGCCATCATTGTTGTTTGGAGGGCCCGGGCTGGATTTGAACCTGCCAGCTCACGTGTATGTGGCTGGCGTCTTAGCAGCTTGAGCCACAGGTGCTGAGCCTATTCTTCCTTTTCATTGCTCTTACTTTTAATATCTATTTTTTTCCAATAAGTTTTCAAATAGTAGTCATTCAAGGACTTTAACCAACTCTATATTTTTAAGATGAGTTTAAATATAAAAGATACTATTGGGGAGAAAGTCATTTAAAAATTTGTAAATGCCAAATCTAAGTAAAGATTAACATTAGGTATATGCATAGTATTTTACAAATGAAGAGAAAAAAATAAGAGTGTAGGTCGAGAAGGCAGATAACACTGTTGGTCATATATGGACTAACCATACATGATTATATTTGACTAGAAAGAATCTAACTTCTGAAATTCCCAGGAAACAGCAAATCTTAGTGGTTAAAGGCGTAGACTCAGGAATCCAAGACATCTGGGTTGCCATCTCGAGTCACCCTGTTAATTGTGTGGCCATGGGTTCTTCAACCCTTTCATCTTTGGTTTCCTTGTCCGTGATGTGGGGGTTATAGAAGTATCTACTTGACTTAGCTGCTGTATCAAATGTGAGCATTCGCGTGAACAGAGCCTTCCACATTATAGGGTGTCAGTTTATTTGTGCGTAAGGATGAAGAACGATGAGGATGATTACAAAAGTGACCTCAACACCAAGTATTTTGCACCACAAAATACTGTTTGAATGTCCTGGTGATCAGAAGCAGGTGTTCCTGCACATATAAAATGTATTTTGTCATTATCCTTGATAAAAAGTACAATGTTTTTGGTGGAGAAAATGAATCAGTGTCAGAGACAGGGAAGTGGATTGAGACCCAGGCATGGTGGTGGGAGACCACAGTCCTAACAACTCTGGAGCCTGCGGTCGGAGGAGTTTGAGGCTAACCTGAGCAATAGAGTGAGACCCGTGGCTCTCAAAAAAAAATTAAAAAAAAAAAAAAAAAAGGAATGGACTGAGGAAAGAGGAGTTAGGAGACTCTTTACTTGGAAGGAAGAGATGAGGAGATGAGACAGTGGTGCCAGAGAAGCCTCAGACATCCCTAGAAGGAACTCTGGTGTTAAAAATGAGAAGAACTCAGCTATCAAGTGACAATAACCTTTCAGCAGAGAATTTTGAAGAGTATAGTAGCTGCCTACTGTTGGGGCTACCCAAACTACATCCATCGGCATTAGTATTTCTTGGAGAAAACCAACCAGTACAAAGAGGATTGTAGTATAACTAGTTAATGAAACTCTACCAAACAAACTGTGATTCTTCCCAACAAACACCCCAAAAAAGAAAGTAGCTTTCCAAGCTTTAAGAGGCTTCGAAAGTCCCAACTAGAGAAATGAAATTTCCGTCCTGTACCAAAAGTACTTGCTTGTCCTCCAGATCTGCTTTTCCTAATATTTGGCTAGCTCCTACTTCACAATGAATATCTCATGTGATAGCAAAAATTGGTTCACATGAAAACAAAAATGAAAAGGAAATGTGGCAAAAATCAAACTGAACTATTTAGCTTTAAATGTGTAATAAGATTCAACGAACAATATACTCATTAATAATGTTGAGTCCTGTAATGTTTAGCACTAAAAGTCGCTATTGGCATGCAATCAGAATATCTATTTTATAGCCATTGGTCAATAGGTAATAATAAATTCACTTTCCAGTCTCAAATCCCTTATGGTATGTGAACATCTCAATTCATTAACAGAACATTTTCTTTTAAACTATGAATATAGGTGTAAGCAGATGTGTGTTTGATATATACATGTATATATACACACACATATATATGTCGATATAAAGGAAGAGATTATATATATATACATATATATAAAAACTCTTAAGAAAGAGCATTTACCCATTTATATTTTCAGGATGAATTTTCAGTTGTGCAAAGCCTCTTGCAACATCTCCACTCATCTTAGACATGAACACTGTAGCATGTATGGGCATAGCTGAGGCAAATTTATCATGACAGCAACCAAATAATAAATCTGTATCTCTATAACCAGTTCCATTTCCGAATAATTTCTCTGTCGCACATTATTTTAGTCTGCCAGATTGCTTCATTCTTTTTTTTTTTTTTCTCCCTTCCCTTTACTTTGGGGTTAAACTGCACTTTCAAATTCACATTATTTTGCAGACAGCATGTCACCGTCACTTAAGTCGCTGTAGCTGGCATTTCTCTTCTATCAGCTGAAGCAGTTAATTTACTTGCATTGACCAGACAACAGTGTAATCTACCGCCTGATATTTGCGTTCTTCTTGGGCTACCAAAGTCTTCAAAGGCAAAGAGGCAGCCTTAATGTCTGCACTTCTATAGTTGAATCTTAAATTCTTTGATTTGCTGAGGAACTCCAGGAATGGGTGAGGTGTGATTTATTTTATTTTATTATTTTTTAACAAATCACATTCATCCATCTGTATTGTGTTTATATAGAAGAACAGACCATACTGTCACTGATACAGCCAGAACAAAATTTTGAACAGTGAGATATAAAAGCTGTGCATCTTTAAGGGCCGTGGAATAAATTATTTGTTCACATACGGGCAGGGTATTCCAAATAAAATAGTTTTTGCCACTGACATTATTAAAAGAATGGATTGTAGGGGGAGCGGAAGAATGAACATTATGCAATACCAAAACAGGTATATTCTAAAATGTTTACCTGCTCACAACTTTTATATTGTAAAGCTGAAATGGAACTAGTTTTTTAAAGCCACTATATTGTACTAAATGTAAATAATGCTGTTAATCTAAAAATGTTAGACAATTTAAACCTGCTAAAGTTGAATTTCACAGCTATTTTGGTCTTCTGTAAATAATTACTATTTCCACTAGACAATTATAATACCAGAAAATGCTAATTCATACTTAGCAAGATAAGATATTGCTACAAACCAGAAACATGCCCAGCTCAGTCTGTTACTTTATTTTGGGCTAAGAGACTACAGTTTTGACAGTGTGGCCATCTGCTCCTAACTTTTCTCCTCATCGTGATGCCAGTCCAGTCAAAAGCAATTAAACTTGTTTTGCCATTATAATATGTAGATAATGATGATAAATTATAGCTTTAAAATGAGTCTCAAATTATGCATATGCTAGGTATTTTCCTTACAGCTCCTCACGTAAAAGATATTCCTGTACTTGTGAAATTTTGCAGCTATTTTATTAATGATGTTAGCTCTATAATGAGCTACCTACTAGGATATTTTGCAGGCACGGAGCCTAGCAGTCATTATAAATCTATTTATATCCCAGCAAGATGTTTCAAGTGGAGAGCAGAGCCCTAACATTCTGCATCGCTGTTGAACAAAATATATAGCACATATGGCTCCAACTTGCTATGTTTTATTATGTCACATAATCGATAAAACACATAAATACCACAAATAAAGAGTAGCAGGAAGAAAACTCTATGGTTCCAGCACAACATGGGGTTATTATAGCAGAGGGAAGATGAGGCTTAATGATTTCTAGAAACAGATACAAACCTACCATCCTTGACACAAGTCGTACATTACCTCTGATTGCCATCAAAAATGTCTGGACTTTTTTCAATGTAGAAACTATGAATAAACTAACTTCCCAAAGTGACAACTAACACCAGTCTTTTTTGGGGGAATGTTAATGAGGACGGCCATCTTGGACAAGTTGCACGGTGGGTTTGGTTTGGCTTTTCAGATTTGCAGCTAGTATAATTATTGTTTCAGAAAAGGTTACAATTTTGTTCCCATCTTTTAATTGTATTGAGAAAACAAAAGGAAAAATAAAAAAACACAGTAAATGCTTTGACTATACTGAGAAATCTCATTGAAATAAATTCTGTGCAGTGTTCCATATGTATTTAAGATACCACTAATTAAAATCACCTATAGTAACTAATGTGTCTTTGCTAATTGAGAGGCTCAAAATCGAAGCCCCCCCACCATGCTGCTTCCTGCCATTATTTTCATTAGCAAGAAACCATTTGGCATAGTAAACATGTATTAATTATGGATATCCAACTTTCTAATTCTGTTTTTATCATCTAAACACAGACTAATGATTATGGGGAAAAAGAAAGGCACAATTTTGTGGGGAAGAAAAGAAACTCTTAGCAACATTGGGAAAATGTTCTGCCTAGCAGTAGTTCATTACAGCCTATCTTTTTTATTACTATGTAACGCTCGTAAATAAGTCAGGGGGAGGAGGAACATGAAAAAATAAGAAAGTCACCAATTATATTTGCCACAGTGCTATATAAATAGATATGGTCTATTGTTAATATGTTTTCTCCTGCAGTATGTTGGAGACAGGAATCTTAATGGCAGCTAATCATCCATTTGCAAAGGAAGGTGTTATTTCTCATGACTCAGAAATAACTCACACAAGCATCCACCACCATTTTACAACATTCTTCAAATCACCACTTAGGTCATACCCTTTGTATCCAAGGTGCTTCCCCAGACAAAGGTGAGTAACAGGCAAATCACCAACTATAGAAACCAACAGCAGGGTTTTGTTTTTTTCTTTCACTTTCTTTCAACTTCCTCATCTATAGGGAGGAGATTTTTGGCAAAAGAAGATTTTTATAGTAAGGACAATGTATGGTCAAATCTTACATTGGGCAAAGTATTTCAAACCTTAGAAAAACAATGAGATTGCTTTACCTCACTTTCTCCATCTGTTTAATGGAATAGATTCTGTGAGTCAAATGTACGCAAATCTGTAACGAGATATTCATTGCAACAGAAAACAGGTTTTGCAATGAACAATTTAAACATGCTAATATTGGCCTTAGAGAGGAAAGTGGAAAAAAGCAAGAATGGGATAAGTGGAAAATAAATTAGAAGGAAGATGGATTTTAAAAGGGAGAAAATAGAGGCAATTTCAAATACAGGCAGCCTCTGAGTTATAAACATCTGACTGAGGTACAACTCGCACTTATGAATGGAGGCTATTACAGGTAATAGTTAAATATACCTGTTCCAACTTGCATATAAATTCAAGTTAAGAACAAACATATCAAGCCTATCCTGTTTGTAATCCAGGGACTGCTGGCAATATGAAGAATACAGAATGGCACCTTTGTTTACAACTCCAAGAGGGGACCGAATAGAGGAAGCCAAGGGCTATGAAGCATTTGTCAAGTTTAAGTGGGGAAAGAGCAGCCAATCTGATGTAAATGGTGCTGGAACCTGTTGGCTGCAAGTGTGGTTTAGCTCTACGAGCTGTGCAATCTTCCTCATTTTTCCTAGAGCCTCTATTTCTTCATCTGTCAACTGGATAAATCCAGCCACTTCCTATGATAGCTATGAAGATTGAAGAAGTATCACATAAAAATATCTACCCCACCACTTGCACAAAGTTTGGTACTAATCAATAATATCTTGCTAGAATTATCTCTTACACCCAGCATTTATTTCCATTAAACAATATTTTTCCTGATTCGAAAGCTGTACATAATCATCATGGGTAGTATTTTCTTCTTGGCCCCTCCATCATAAAATGAATTTTCTCCCTGTAATTTGTGAATTCTCCGTACAGTGAAGAGCCCCCCCTGCCCCTTCTGGGCATCTAGGAGCTTATAATCCCCAAGCCTGGGGGTTCTAAAACCTTGGGTGCACATGAGAATCACCTGGGGCATTTAATAAAATGAGAATGCTGGAGTCTCTGATGAACTGATCTGTTACATAGATTGGGCTTCAAGATTTTCAAAAGCTACTAGGCAATTCTCAGGTGTAGCCACGGTGTAGCCCAGGGCTTCCTCCGGTGTGTAGGTGGTGACAGGCCAGCAAGCAGGGATGAGGGAGTTATGACTCACTCTGAGTACACCCGGTGAACCTTGATCCCTTAACTTTAGTACTATTTTGAAGACTCTCTTAAGAAATGAAAACATTCTCTACTCTATTTGGGAGGCTGAGTAGCATTTGGTACACAGTATCGTTTAAAAATTGTCCAAACCCAGCTAAGTAAATATTAATGTAATCCATTTTCCCATTTGGCCTTTTGCTTCTCATTAGTAGCTGCCAATATGTTGCCACATTTTTATTTTCCTTGCCAGAGATGACAAATTGCTCCTTAGAGAATAGGTACCAATCAAGAGGCTGGCAAAGATGGCATCACCAACCTTCCTTTTATCCTCCCAGCTGTCCAGCAGTCTCCCTCCTGGGTTGGTCACATACCTGTCTCCATGTTCGGTTTCCTCAACTTTGACAGCAGGCTGTCCTTTCTTACCATAATTAATTGTTTTCCACCCTTTACTCCGGGAATGTCATGGCATTTTTTTCTTAACATCTAATTGTTAAGTCTTTAGTACTTTGTTGGGACGGTATTTTAATAACGTTTCCTTCACAAATATTTTGGTCAAATCCTGTTTTAAAAATTAAAACGTGATTGACTAAAATTAGACTCAAGCCTGAGTTACTTGAAAGTTATACTGTGTTTCAGAAAGTCTGTCAATTCTTCTAACACTCTGTTCAGGAGGAAATTAAACCAGGCACCCACTCTTTCCATCAAGTTCATGAAAACATTGCATTGTGTCACCTCCTCTGCACAGCTCGGCAGCAGCAGTTAACAGATAAACACGAGTCTATCCACCAGTGCTGTTGACATTAGTCAATTACCCTAGTGCCAAACAAAAATAGTTAGCAGTGGAAACATGCTGTATGAATTGCTATTACACCAAAATAGCCAGATTGATTTCAACTCCATTTCACCAAGAAAGGCAGAAAAATGTTTCCCAAGCAGAAAGCAAGTGAGTTTTAACAGCAGGGAATATTTATTGTTTTTTTTTTTTTTCTTTTACTTCTGCCTTGGAGCATACTGATTTAGAACTGATAGTTGGACTTTACTCTCAACACAGCTAAAAAAAAAAAAAAAAAAAGATGTAGAAGTAATTTAAACAGGTAGGGAAAGTCTGTTGGTCTGTTACTGTGGCAACAGTCATCCCCAAGACACAGCATAACTAATAAGTTAAGTATATGCACCTAGTCCTAACCATCTAACAGAAGCTGTACAACTAAACTGCTGAGAATCACTGGCAACTTTGCTGAGGGAGGAATGGTGCGAACTGGTACACTAGGGAAGCTGATAATCCAATTTAGAAGTACAGATTCTCATTTCAGTTTCATTGGCATGTTCATTTTGAACTAAAGGGATCTGAGCAGTAATTCTATAAACAACCAGCACTTAGAAATCAGAGGCAACAAGATTCTCTAGAGGTATAATTGCTTTTAAACCTGGCAACCTGAAATTGTGTCTGCCTAGTGGAGCAGAGAAAAGAGGAGGGGGAAAAAAAACGAGTTGGGAAAATGGGTAGCTGGCCAGAGGATACCAAAAGTCAGGCGTGGCTTGGGGGATCTCGGTATATACATAATGTAACTCAGGTTGATGAAATTCAACAAGCATTTTTGTAGCACTTAAAATCATATTAGGCACCATATATTTTACATAAACTGAATTTTTGTAATTCAAGCAGTAGCTTGTAATATCAGGAGAACTAATTATTATAAATAAGACAGACCTGGTTCAAATTGCAGTCCTGCCAACTTACCATCTGTAGCTGTGAACACTTTGGTAGGGAACATAACCTCTCTAATCCCAGCGCCACCATCTTTAGAATGTTGAGAATACTTGCATCTGTTTTGTAGGTTATGAGTACCAAATGGAAAATAGTTCACATGTTCATCAAAGTTCTCAATATATGATAGCCTTCAGTATTAATGACCTTTCATATCTACCTTTTTTGTTCATGTTTTGAAAATCAAAGAAAGACTGTAATGACCACAATATACAAAGGCTTTGTCACCAATAGAAAATTATTCCAACAAAAGGGGGGAAATGATAATTAGAGTTGTCCTTCCTGATTATTTTGAGGTATGGCACTATAAGCAATGAACCACATTAAGAAAGGTTGTTTGGGATAAGCCAAATCTTAATAATAATAATAAACCATTCTAATCAGGCCATTGACTTCTCTACTCAGCTTCTTGAGGTCCCCAAAGCCTGCCAGATGGTAGCATATGGCACATTCGTCTCACCCTCATCCACAGTGTCCCTTCTGCTCCTGCCATCCAGCACACCACATTCTCCTGGTCCCCTGCTATGAGACTAGCCACATTGAATCTGCTTCTCATCTTCTCCCTAACCGTAAACACTCAGAGTTCCACAGGACTCAGCCCTTGGTCCTCTTCTTCATCTGCTCTCTCTCCCTTGGGGATTTTCTCTAGTCTCATGGATTTAAATGATATAGCTATGTAGACACCTTTCCCATTGATAACTCTCCTTAACTCCTCCGAACAACAGACAGACTGCCCATTCTGTTTCGACTCTGGTACCTGAAAGACACCTCAAATTCAACATGCCTAAACAAACTCAACCTCTGCTGGATCCACAAAACGTGTGCTCACTAAGTCTTATCCATCCCAGGTTATGGCAATCTCGTCTTTATATTAGAGACACTCTTCACCCCCCTTTCTTTCACACTCTACAGGTGTAGGTTCAACATACATCCAGAATCCAATCATTTCTTATGATCTCCACTGTGTCTACCCTTCTGAGAGAGCCCAGTACCTCCTGCCTGGATAACCGTCTTAGCTTCCTATGGGTCTTTCTGCTATTTACCCTTGCTCCCTAATAGTCTGTTTTGATCACTGCAGCCAGAGGGGTCTTTCTCCAGTATACAATGAATGATGCCATTCTTCTGCTCAAGACTCTGCAATAGCTCCCCATTTCATTCAATGATAATATCCTACCTCTACGACCTGACCCCTGCCTCTGTCTAGCTGCATCTCCTAATTCATTTCTTGCCAGCTACACTGGGCTCTGTCACTTACAGAATGTTCCTGGCATGCTTTTTAGGACCTTGGCTTTAGCCGTTCCCATACTCAAGTCAGAGTGTGGTGATTCCACCCCCAGACTCAGCAGGGTAGGCTCTGGTGAATGCAATCTATCGGGTCATAATGTTTACCTGTGGCAGTCATGGATCCTGGGCTGGTGTGCTGCTCCAGTCTAACTGAAGGGAAGGACTTTCACCCCACACTTGGAGGATAAGTTTCTCCCTTACTTGAACAAGAAAAGATGAAGTTCAACTCGCCACTGGCAGCCACCCTGCAATCACAAAGACAAACACCTTTACAAGGGAGCTTTCTTGCATTTTTTCTTTTTTTTGAGACAGAGTCTCACTATGTTGCCCATCATGTCACAACAACCTCAAACTCTTGAGCTTAAATGATTCACTTGCCTCAGCCTTCCAAGTAGCTGGGACTACAGGTGCCCGCCAACACCCAGCTATTTTTTTGTTGTAATTATCATTGTTGTTTTAGCAGGCCCAGGCTGGGTTCAAACCTGCCAGCCCCAGTGTATATGGCCGGTGTCCTACTCACTGAACTATGGGCATCGAGCCAGGGAGCTAATTCTAAGGACCACATTTGAGGGGCAGAAAGAACCTGTGTTTTTAGTGATGGCTTTGAGCTCTGATCATACCCTCACTTAGTCTCTTCAAGCTTCTATAACAAAATACCATAGTCTAGGTGGATTATAAACATCAGGCATTTATTTATCACTGTTCTGGGTGCTAGAAACTCCAAGGTCAAGGTACAATCAGATTTGCTGCCTGTTGAGGGCCTTCTTTCTGGTTCATAGATACCACCTCCTGCCTGAATACCCACAAGGTCAGGGGTCTCTCTTAGTCAGATTTTGTAAGGGCACTAATCCCATTCTTGAGATCTCTGCCCCCATGACTACCTCTAATACCCTCACCTACATAGCGAAGATTTTAACATATGAATTTCAGGAGGACAATATTATATCCCTGTCTCTGTACTTGTACTTCTGTAATATAAGGAATTTCTTTACTGTTTAGTCTAGTCTGAGTCTAGTTTCTATTCCTTGCAGCCAAAAGCATTCTAAAGATACTGGGATTAACAGTACAGAGAGGTCTCACATGAAAATTAAGACATAGGATTGAACAAATCATGTCTGCTAAATTTCACAGACTTAGATCTTGACCCCTGGCATGATTTGACATCTATAGAATGGGAATATTTATTCATAGTCCATGTAGTGTCTTAATAATTAAATGAAATTTCATTAATTCCAAAGCACAATGTATGTGTTAATTACATTAGATCATTGAGCGATTCATTTTGAAACACGAGGCAAACATTTTGGAGTCTAAGATAATTCACATTCAGTAATATGTGTGGCAACAAGTGTGAAGTATTACTAACCAGGGAGGCTCACTCAAGCCCTGGTGTCCAGGGTTTCTCCTGGGGTTAGTCCTGTAGGTATAGAACATCCGTATCACTAACCTCAGGGCTTCAATCTCCAGCCCCCACTCCCTCAGAGGCCAAACTGATGCAATGTGACCCAGAGCTCAGGCCAACAAAAACAGGCCTTCACCCTTAATCACATTGTGAGCATAAACTATCTGGCATGGCAATTCAGACTGAGAAACTTAGTGAAGTCATCATTTACTCTTTTCTTCTTTCCCTCACATTCTATGTCCATTCTCTCTGAAAATCCTGCGGCTCTACTTTAGAGGTTAGTGCAGCCTGTAATCCCTTTGTGCTTCCCCACTGCTGCCACCGTAAGCCAGGTCTAAGCCGCCTCCGTACTTCACTTGGATTATTACAGTAGCCTCTCACCTTATCTCCTCGCTTACATCATTGCCCTCCAAAGTCTATTTTCCACACAGAAACCAATCAGCCATCTTCAAAAATCGAATCATACCATATACCTCCTCTTCTCAACATTTCTCAACATCCAAAGTCTTTGCATGTCTCCGGGAGTGGGAGTCCAGCACTTTCTCCCTCTGTGACCTCATTCTCTCTTCTCTACCCCTCCTTCAGTCCCACCGGGGTTCCTTGTTCTTCCTTGAACAGCAAGCACACTCCTCCCTCCCAGCCTTTATATCTGCTGTTCCTCTGGCTGGAACACTCCTTCCAAAGATGTCCATTTGATTTCTTTCCTCACTTCCCTTAAATCTTTGCTCAAATATCATCTTCTCAGTAGGACCTGCCCACATCATCCCACCAATCTCCAAATCCTCATCCCTTCCTACCTCTCTTTACTTGCTTTACTTCATAACAACTGATGTATAATATATTTGTTAACATTTTTGTTTACCGTCTATCTCCTCTAGCTAGAATGGAAACTTCAAGAGAGCAGGGGAACTACTTAGAACACTGCTTTATCCTCATGCCCTAGAACTGTCAGAAGCACATAGTAGACAATTTGTTGAAGAAGAAAGTACTGGAAATACAGTATTGCTTGTGTTGCATTATATGTATTATATAGTGTTTGCATGACCAGATTTCCAGGTTCTTGGGAGAAAAAGCTCTGTGCCCAGTGTGCAATCAAGGGTAATTTTGCTTGCTTGGAGTGTTCAAACCCTAACACTGCAAAGAAGGACTGGCCTTTGACCAACACACAAGAAATAAGCCTTCGGAATATGCTGCTTGATAAGAAAGAGTACTTTCATGTACCTGAAGCTTTAGACCGCACCAGATAGTTAATACTTTAGATGTAATTTATGGTGAAGGCCTGAGCCCTGGGGCACGTTGCATCAATTTGACCTTTGATTGCAGTGGGGGTTGGAGATGGAGCCCCTACGGTTGGTAATGTGTGTGCTCCACATTTTCAGGGCTGACCCCCAATAAAAACCCTGGACACCAGGGCTTGAGTGAGCCTCCCTAGTTGGTGATACTTCAAACTTATTGTCACACATCAATGCTGAGAGAATTAGGTATTGTGTATGAGATTTTGCTGAGAGAAGACAACTGGAATTTGAGCTGGTCTTTCCTGGCCTCTACCCCATGTGCCTTTTTTCTTTGCTGATTTGAATCTGTATCCTTTTGCTATAATAAATCAGAAACATGAGATAATAGCTTTTCTGAGTTCTGTGAATCCTTCTACTGAATTAACAAATCTGAGGGTATCCTAGGGGACCACCAGCACACCCAGCATTAAGCATGGCATCTGGTACATGATAAGCATGTGATAAAGGGCAATTGGGTGAGTGAATGAATGAATGAATGAGTGAAGGCACTGTGGCCATGTTAACCAGCCCTCTGAATTCTTCCTTTCTCTCTCGTCTCTCACTCTCCCTCCCAATACTCATTCCCTTTTTTCTCCCACTCAAATTTCAAATACCAGATCTGACTGCGGTCTCATAAAACAGCAGCCCTTAAAACTGTCACTAAACATAAAAACAGTTGACAGAAAGGTAAGATTTAGAGATCAAGACCATTTGGGTAAACAGGGCTTTGTCTCTGCAAATCACCTTTCAGGCCAGTGTTCTGCATGGAATAATTTGCTGTGCTGTCTAACTCCTGCCCTTCGACCTGGCCTGAACCCAACTCAGGAATGCATCCACCAAGATCTGGCTCCAGCTTTTCCTTGCTGTTCCTCACTGCATCAATAATAAGAGAACCTTCTTTGTTTGCTTGGGTTTTGACAGCCCAGTGACAGACAGGACAGAAAAGTGGCCACGGCCTTAGTTTGGCTGCACTGAGCTCATGTATAATGACACGTGTGTGGGTGAGATTCAACGATGGATGGTAACATCCAAGGTCTTGAGCGGGTTTCCTCTAGCCCACCACACTAGCATCTGTCATTTTAATAGCCACCAAGGAAGGAAAAATATGGTTCTCATTAATACCTTGAATTTGACCTTCCACTTGTCTTGAATTGAAACTCAGTTATAGCCTGGAATGCAATTGTGCCTATTAAAAGAGTGAAGTTCTCTTTCGTGGTATGACTTTATTTTTACCATGAAGTAAAAAACAGAATGGAATAAAGTCAGAACTGAGGGTTCTGGTGGGATACCCATTTCTCTTTGAGATCTCAAATTAAGGAAACCAGGATATACCCTGCTAGGCTAGAAATTAAGGCAGTTTCTTGAAAAATAACTTATCTAAAGGTGAAAAAATGTGAAAATAATCTATAATCAGAATTTGCCAGAATTAGGAAGATCAAGCCTATTGATTCTATCAGCTGCTTCACAATCTAACAAAAATTGGGCAGAGTCAGTTTCCGGTTCTTGCAACCAAAGAATCAAAAACAACAGACATGATATACAACTTCACAAAGATGAACCCACAAAAGAATCTGTCACAAGATGGTTTGACAGAGGTTCCACAGAGAGCTATAGAAATCTCCAGTGTAATAGCAATAATTGCAGTAGGCCAGTCACACCCCAATGATATCTGCCTTTGTATTATTTGTGGGTAGAAGATAGGACAAAGTGTTCATTGTTAAGCCAGTGAACAGTGAAAACAAAAGTAAAATTTGATCTGCTTTTGCCTGAAGGCCAGCAAACTTTTACACACTCATAAAACAAGTCTGTGTAGTGTGGATGGGTTGATTTAAAAAGCACTGTTGCTTCATGTACTTAAATGTAACATTGAATTTTCTTACAAAGTCTATAATTCTGGTTATATACATTTAAAAAAAAAACTTCACTAGACTTCCCCTCAATTGAGGGCAACAAGCCCAATTTAATGGTCCTTAGAATATATAGCACATCACTGGTCTTATATAATATCTTCATCACTCTTATCCAAAATTTAACTCTAATGCAATCATTCAGACCTTTTTAAAAAGATACTTATTAAACATATACTCTAGGTATAGCACAGTACGATGTCTTATGAGCCATACAATCTCTACCCTAATGAGTTCCCAATTTAATTGGGAAGCTAAGGCATTTATAGGCCCATAAAAAATTCTGTTTATAAAAGCAAAGTGGCAATAAGACACACGAGATCACTCAAGAAGAGAATCAAACTCAGTCCCTACCTTTGAGTGTTTCATAATGTGGCTACAGAAACAGACAGTTAAAAATAGATCTGCATTAGAACAGAGCCCATGCTCTATCAGTGGTATAAAAAAGTGATCTGGGAGGCAGAGTCATTCATTCTGTCTCATACATCTGTGAAGGCTTCACAGAGGAGGGTACAACTAATATGGAACTTGCAAGGATAAGCGTGATTTAATATGGCAGGGATGAGGAGAAAAGCATTCTAGCCTGAGGGACTTGTAAGAGCAAAATTAGGACAGGCTCATCTATCTGAGGGGAGGGGGTGAGCATGCAATGTGCATACAGCATGAGATGAGAAGCTTGGTGGATGGAGTCAGGTGAGGCCAGGCTGGTAGGTTTGCACTTTAGCCTAAAGGTAATGAATGAAGAATCAAGTGCTGGTGTTTCAGTAGCAATGACAGGCTATAATTTGCATTTCATAAAGCTCATTCTGGCAACTGTGTAGAAGAGAGATTGAAGGGGAAAAAAAAACAAAAGCAGAAAAGACCCATGTTTCATTCATACATATACCCACACATCCACCCTGCTGAGGAATATTAACCAGTAACGGTGGCTAGAGTTTGATTCTTTAGGCTGGAGGTTGCAAACTCACAAGCCTTGGACAGATCTAGACACCAGCTGTTTGGCACAGCTGTATTTTGTCTGTTTTAATTTGACCCAACCCTTAAAATGAAGAGGTTTCCCTCATAAATCTAGATGTTCCCTTTCATTGAAAAATCAGATCTGGCAAAACTGGACCTACATTTCTAGCTGAATCTAAGTACTGGATGAACTCCTAAACAAGAAACAATAGTAAGCAATTTCTATGGTCTCCACTATTATTATTTTGGATGATATTGAAGCCAGCATTAGGGGCCACAATCAGCATGCTAACACTGCCTATACTTAAAGTAGAGAATATTGTCTCTGTACCTATCAAAAGGGAGAAAGAGATAGATCAAGAGAGCAGCTCTGTTCAAGACAAACAGGAAAGAACATATTTCGTTGTGGAAATGATTAACTATTCCATGTTTCCAGTGCAAATACATTGCACGCATTGGAGGAATATAGCTAAGATGCTCTCTTGCTTATATCATTCCAGCATGCTCATTTATGTTACTTATCTTGCAATTAAATGTTCAACCTGAAAGAAAGAAGAAGGGTAGGATAAATGTACATGAGGAAGTAACATTTGAACTGAGACCTAAAGCATGACAGAAGCAGCTTGATATGAGAAGCTTGGAGGATGGAGAGTCAGGTGAGACCACACTGGTAGGTTTGCACTTTAGCCTAAAGGTAATGAAGAATCAATTCCTGGTGTTTCAGTAGCAATGACAGAAGTTAGCTGTCTAAAACCTTCTGTTGCTGTTTAGTGTTGTGACCCCAGATAGTGCCCCAAACGTCTGTGAGTCAACTTGTGTTTGCCTGCTTTCAGTTGATTCTAAGGATTTGTGGCTACTGAAATGATGGAGGGGAAATCACATGTTCATTCATTTCACAAATATTTATTATTAATCACATACCAGGTTCTTAGTATTCTCCTAGGTTTGAGAGGAATAGTAGTGATCAAAGTAGACATGTACTCTTTACATTGTAGTAAAAAAGAAGGAAAATTAATCCATTCATGTGTCAGTGGGCTCTTGGGCTTCTTCCATGACTTAGCAATTATGAATTGGGCTGCAATAAACAATCTGGTACAGATATCTTTGTTGTAGAAGGGTGGGGGGAGAGAGGATAAAGGGCGAGATCACACCTGTGGTGCATATTTGAAGGGTCAGGAGAAAACTTCTAAATACGGACCAAAAATGTTCTCACATAGTAAATGAGAAAGTCTCTTGAATGTTATCCCAATCAGGTTGATGAAAATATCTCCGATTATATCCAAAGCCCGCACACTGTACCCCATGATTGAATTATTGTACACAGCTATGATTCAATAAAAAATAAATAAATAAAAATAAATAAATAAAAAGTTTAAAAAGTTTATTTGGATGGTGCCTGTGGCTCAGTGAGTAGGTTGCTGGTCCCATATACCAAGGGTGGTGAGTTCAAACCCAGCCCTGGCCAAACTGCAACAACAAAAAAATGAATAAATAAATAAAAATAAATAAACTTAATTTAGAAAAAAAATTTATTTTTAGTGATAACATCTTGGAATTTTTATACACAAATAAATATTCATAGTATAGTATATTTATTTTTAAAAGATAAAAACAGCATGTATTATACCTGATTTCAAAGTCTATAGGCACAAATGCACACACACACACACACATATGCAGAAAACACATTCTCTCTGAGTGTGCATAGAGCATTTATAAAAATTGTGGCAGAGGTATAAAACGAATATTAACAAATACCAAATAAAGTAACTGGCACCATACGTCCTCTGACACCAATGCAGTTTTCTAAGAAATAAATAAAGGAAAACCAAAAGAAGACCTTCAAGTTTATAAATTTGAAGCCAGTGCTCAGAGATACAGGCTTACATTTCACAGTCAAACCAGCTGTCAGCACTGCTGAGGGCCTGTTTGACTGAAGCAGAGACCAGCCGGAGCCCCTGATTTGACATCGTTCCTTTCGTGGACGCCAATCACCTGGGGGAGGTTGATTTCATGACCCCCTTTCCATTTCAAGGGAGCTGTGATTCCTTTTGGCTGAACCAGATCCTTACTTTGAATATGGACTTGACTTCCCTGCCTGCTACGTATCTTCCAGATTCATGGCTGTAACTTACTTACTGAACACCTTACTTGTTTCATATTTAATACAACATCTCTCTCTCTCCTTTTTCTCTTCCTTGGCAAAATAAATGCGACAATGAACTGACACTGTAGCGTTCACCGGTGTTCCCACGCGTCCAGCTCTGCGGTGCAGGAGGCTCCCTGGCCGAGCGGCAGCTTGTCGAGGCGAGGGTTTTGTCCTACATGGTGTTGCACGTGACAGGTCAAGGAAGAAACAAGGGTTTCCTCAATAACCAGAACGCTGGGTTAGAGAACGCAAGGGTGAAAAAAGGAGCAGCACCTGTCGCTCTTACCCTCGGGGGCCGTATGCACGGCGTTCCCTCCCGGCACCATGGATTTGGGCTCTGCTTCGTCACAAGTTCGGGGTCCAGGGGAGAGAGAACTTGTCACAGGCATAACAGTGTTTCCACTGAGACTGCCAACTCGCCACTCCAGGCTCCCCGTGCCGTTGATGCAGTAAGCCCCAAATGCTCGGTGACCTCGGCCTTGTAACTGACCGGCCTGGGACACAGGGCTGCCGTGGGCAGCGTGTGAGCTGGGGACTCATTTGGGGTGCCTCGTTCTAATGGGAGAACTTCATAAATGATAGAAATGAAGACTCTAGGAATTACTCCTTTTTAGAATCTTTGCCTTGTTAATATACTATTTGGAAAAAACTAAGCAATTTTCTTTTATTCTCTCTCTTGTTATAGCATCTTTAAAGGGATTGTTTGTGGGGGCTAACCATTTAATTAAGTCCTCAGGTTATAAAACAGTAAAGTGGGGTTGAGGCTGACCTGTCAGAGATGGGAATTCAGTGATGGATGGCTCTGCGGCCTTCCCTTTGAAGGGAGTAAACAAGGATCCCACTGTTTGAAAGTGCAAATGTCCACGACAGAGGATGCCTGGACATAGAGAGGCACAGGATGGGTGTGGGAGAAAGACCCTCAGCAAACCTTCTAGTGAGGCTTTGCAAAGACTTAAAAACTAAAAGCTTTCTCAGCCCCTCTCATAGACAGGATTCTGGAAGTGAATTATGTTCTTCCAGTTAAATAAACTTACAAGAGATATTAGAAGTAGAAATTAGGGAGAAGCTACACTCCTGGCTATTTGGGGAAGCCACTTTGGAATATCAGTTATTTTCCTGGATTAAATACCAGTAGTCCTGGAAGATAGATAGGAGACGGGGAAGTCAAATCTATATTCGAAGTAAGTATCTCATTCAGCCAAGACTCAGGTCCACTACCCTAGTATTTTCAAACATTTTACCAGGATTGAAGATTCTACATTAACTAAGTTTGCATTTAAAAGAGAGTGCAGGCTTGGCGCCTGTGGCTCAACGGGCTAAGGCGCCAGCCATGTACACCTGAGCTGGCGGGTTCGAATCCAGCCTGGGCCCGCCAAACAACAATGACGGCTGCAACCAAAAAATGGCCGGGCGTTGTGGCGGGAGCCTGTAGTCCCAGCTACTTGGGAGGCGGAGGCAAGAGACTCACTTGAG
>CAUYRH010178187.1:0-27128 GCA_963574655.1 Perodicticus potto
ATCCATATTTTAACTTTATCACGGCATTTACTGTCCCTGATATTGACGACGTTACTGTGATAGACTTTGATGCATCTGAGGAACGTTTGTACTGGACAGATATTAAAACACAAACCATTAAACGGGCTTTTATTAATGGAACTGGCTTAGAAACTGTTATTTCAAGAGGTAAAAGATTTGCATATGCTACAACCTAGAAAGTGTTTGTTATTCACTTTGTCGCTTTTATCTTGTTTCTCTATTATTCAACTCTCTATGCTGTTAACTGAAAGTAGAAATTGATTAGAAATTTAATAATATGCTACATCTTTACCATTGTAGAATGATATAATTAAATTGCGCATAGCTGACTAGTAATTAGAAATTTACATTCATGAGTTCAAAAAACTTCAGAATAGAGCTCCTTAAAATTTGCAAATTTCTAAATAAACAGACTTAAAGTTATATTTGCAGAAAGAAAATATGAGATTTTGCAAGGGAAAATCTTGATTTTGTTTTCCTTCTCTGACTTAAGCCTGACAACTTCCCTTTGTACATATTTTTATAGAACCAGAGTACACAAATAAGACACAATAACTGTTCCTATCCATTTCCTGACCCAGCAGGTTGAATCACAGGTTCTCAGTGAATGCTGTTGAATTAGCCATTAAAAAAAAAAAAAGAGTAACTTTTCCCAAAATAGAGACACCCATGTCACTGCATTAGTTGACACTAAAACATGGTAGAATCTCCATAACTGACCATCTCCCTACATTGACCTTAAGGTGACCTAATTTTCATAGACCAGACATGCACCCCATCTATGCAATGGAAGTTCCTTATGTTGGCCGTCTCAGTGTGTCAACCAGTTTGCTATTTTCCTTTGTGTGGTCAACTTACTGTATTTACAGTATTTACTTCTACATTTTACTATATTTACTTATAACTTCTACTGTGTTTAGTAGTAAACTATCCTAATATTTGCTTCAATTTTAGGATACTGTGATTTTTGGGTCAGTTATTATTTTATTTAATGAGTCTTCATTGAGCACCTACTGTTTGCCATGACTGCAAAACCAAAGAAGACATAATTTCTCTTCAACTTTATGCTCCCTTAACTTGGTAGAAGTTTTTGGAGACAGACAGAGGAAAGAGTAATCAGTAATCCATATCAAATACCTTAAAGTACTATATACTAAAAATTTTAAATCACACCATATTTGCACAATGTTTACTCTCTATTGAAAGCAGCACAAAGTGTAGTTTTTACATTCATTGTCTTTTTTTAAATGAGTTTTTCATGTATAATATTTGAAGACTAGCTTGAGTACCACCAGTGGTAGATCTGAGAGTATATGGTTACTGAAGTACTCTTTCTTGTATTTTGGCTAGGTTTTTAACAATCTCAGATTAGTAAATTCTGTTAAAGCAATTTATTGAATGAATTGGCTGTAAGTTTATTCAAATATTTATTTCAGATTTTTCAAACAAGAAGAGTTTTTCTAAAAAAGCTTATGGAAAACTTTATTCTTTGTGTAGGATATTTTACATGAGCCAGTGTGGGGGGTGGTTGGATAATCTTAATTAGACTGGATTACAAACAAAAATAATGCCTGATTAAATGTGATAGCTCTTGAAAGACCAGGTCAGGGATATTAAGTGGCTCCCAAGATTGACAATCAGTTAGGTAGTCTTCCTTCATGAAATTTATGTAAGTCTATATTTTACCATGAATATTTAATACTTTCAAAAGGCTCTGTGAATGATATAGGGTAAAAGATATTTATCTTTAAAAAATGGGGAGATAACTTTCTATCTCTATTTTGAACTGGTATGCATATTAGTAATTTGGTAAATTTATCTTTGTGAAAATCACAAAGATTTATTTTTATTTAGCAGACTCTATCATTATCAACCCCAAATTGAGCAATAATATTTTCTCACTAACAATTGATAATAATGATTAGTTTGAAATGAGAATTGAAGAAGTGTTCTAAGGAAGGTAGGACTACGTGATTAGTTTTGTCTTTGGAAGAGGGCTCTTTACTAGAATGTTCCGGGTTGGGAGGCTACATGAGCAATGTACTCTGAGAGACAGGCTAGTTTGCTGCTATAGAAGCTCTAGAAAAAGTAGAAATGAAATGAGAGTGGGAAAAACTGAGATGGAGGAATGTGGACAGATTATAGAGACATGAAAGAGTAAAAATATAAAAGTAATTAAGAATTAACTGGACATGAGAGATGAGGAAGAGACCTTGTAAAGGATAATTCCTCTATTTCCAGCTTACCTCACAAGTTGAATGATGTTGTCTTTTCGTTCTTCCAGAGTAGAACATTGTTGGGGCCAATATATCTTTCCACCAATAGAAAAACTTTAGGTGAGCTTTTGACAGTAGGTTCTGAATTCATCAGTGGATCTCAAATCCCACCAGTAATTGCACTGTATTTTATCCTTTCATCATTTAGACCTGGATACCTTTTCTGACTTCTTACATGGTTGACATCTACATTTTCTCTATTGGAATTTTTCTTGAGAGATTTTAATTTCTTACTTTTCTTAGTCTAAATCTAATATGAAACCAGCTCCAGAAATTGGACCCCAAATATACCTATCATTCCATGTGTCTCCTTTCATTGTCTTTCCAAGCCTAACATGGAGGCTCTTTAGTTCAAGCTTTCTTGAAGATACCTAGAAATAGTCTCCATATCATGAAGCACTAATTTTTTCTTAATTTATATGTTGCCCACATGAGGTGGTATAATTCATTATAAAGATAAATACTAAAACATAAAATACTAAACTAAATACTAAAATATGGCTAGAGGCACATTCACTGTATAATTTAACAAGTATACACACATATTATTATCTCTCACAAAGAGCAAAGGTAATTTGTTCCTAAGAAAAAAGCAACTGTCACAGTGTGTGGCAAAATAAGTTCTTGGTAGTGGATTGCATCTTCACTCTCTGGCAGTTAATTCTACTACTTGAGTCACTGCTTTGTCAAAATATTTTTCAGTTATTTATGTAATGAAATGAGTAATATTAACTGTCATTAAGTAATGTTACTATTATCTCCTTTAATCTTTGCAAACCTATTGTGAAAAAATTATTTTCATGCTGCAGATGAGAACACTTAAGATCAAAGAAGCTAAAATTCTCAAAGCTAAAGTGAGGAGATGACAGAGAGAAATTCACACTCAGGATTTTATCTTCAGAGCTCCTATCATCTTTTATTACCTGCAGCAAGAAAGTTTATCCCAAGTTGCTATTGATTAATTGCATCAACCCTGCAAATCTGTAGCGTTGTCCATTTAAGATAGTTCCACAAGCTCAATTGCTCCTCCTGAGTATTCATGTGTTGTCCAGAATTATACTTTATTGTGTAATAGATTAGCTAAAAAACCCTCTAAAGTACAGCTTTCAGTTAACATAGTTAGAAAAAAAAAAAAAAAACAAGACGTAAGTATACCTTTAAATCAATAATCTAAGCCAGTATCTGTGTGAAGTATACATAGCTCACTAAGAAAGTTTTGACACGGACTATTTCACTTCCAAGAAATGTTGACATTGTCCTTTCTGATTCACCCGACCAAGTTTCAACTTACTCAGATTATCCATGTTGCTGAGAGGACTTCGTTTGTTTTCATCCACGCAGATTTTATGTTTCTAGATTTTTGTGTATCTCAAAACTGTCACGATGACCCATGTATGTGTTATTCCACCTCCTTGTCAATGATTTGATTGTTTATTCTGAAATACAAGCAAAAACTGTCAGAGACATGTTGGTAGCTTTGTAAGCTTCCATGCTGTCAATGAAATTTCCTTTTTTTACTGGAAAACATTATTCATGCGCCTGATAATTTAAGGTAAAAATTGTTCATCTTTGAAAAGTTAATGACAACATTAGGCAATACAATTGCTTGAGCAAAGTATCCTTTTAGTACTAGACTAATTTACTAATTGAATGAACTGTATTGTTAGGTTAGGCAGAAAGCTACAATGAATAAAAGAAAGAATATAAATTAGAAGTATTGCTATTTATTCTTTAAAGAATACTGTTATGTGGTAAGAAATAATCATAAACTCATAAGCTTTGCTTTGTAACTATAAAAATAGAGACCATTTTAAACTCAGACCTTTTGATCACTTTACTGCTATATAAAAGGCAATTTTTTTTTTTTTTTTTTTTAAAGACAGAGTCTCAATATGTCGCCCTCGGTAGAGAGCTATGGCGTCACAGCTCATAGCAACCTCTAACTCTTGGGCTTAAGCAATTCTCTTGCCTCAGTCTCCCTAGTAGCTGGGACTACAGGCACCTGCCACAATGCCTGGCTATTTTTTTTTGTTGCAGTTGTTATTGTTTAGCTGGCCCAGGCTGTATTCGAACCTATCAGCCTTGGTGTATGTGGTTGATGCCGTAACCACTGTGCCATGGGCGCCGAACCTAAAATGCAATTCTTGATAAGTTCAATCTAATTGAACCTATTTGGGGGTAGATTTCTATTCATTTTTAAAATCCTATCCATTGCCAACAATTATTTTTGTCAATGACTATTAAAGATTCATTCCCTCTATTTTGCAAGAGATGGTATTTAATTGTACCCAGTAATAAAAATGCTTAGAAAATAAAAACAGTTCTGAAAATTCATCCAGAGACAATGAAAGAAATGGAAACAGATCAGTAATAACAATGAAATCTAGATTTTGGAAACAGACTTTGAATTAAAGTACAAAGTTTACCTGGGAAACATCTGTTGTTTTGTCATTTTTTAATGGAATTTAAAATTTTCATTGTCACCCAGAAGGCCTTTTGGTGGAAGAACATGAACATCTGTAATTTAAAAAAAAAGGAAAAGATGAAGCAAGATGGAAAAAAAAAAAAAAACAGGAACTATTTTTACAAATGCCATCCCATTGAGAACTATTTACCTATAATACAAATTACTAAATGAGCCATACTTTCTATGTTTATCCTTTATCTTTTAGTTAGAAAGATAAGTATGCCTTTATTTTTCTCCAAGGGCTTTAAAAAAAATTCACACCATATTCTTGGTTCTATATCTGGAACACTGGAATGTGGGGGTGGCAATTATTCAAAGATAGATAACTAAGTTCAAGCTTCAAGGAGCTTCATATTTGATGGAAAAATAGTGAGATGTGAACAACTAATTAAAATACAAAGCTAAATGAAATAAGCAGTTTAACAAGGATGCAAGCCTTTCTCAGAAAATGAGAACAAGAAATACTGCCTTCCTACATGAGATTATCAAAGTGCTCACTGAGGAGGTGATAGCCAAATTAGGCCTTGGGAGAAAAAAATAATAAATCCAGGTTGAGAAATCAGTAGGCACAAAGGATTTGATACTTCAAACATAAACAGCAGCAAGTAGTGAGGGGCAGCTGGACCTTGTAGAAAAGTAAACTAGAAGGTTAATATGAGGGCAAATCACAGACAGCCTTGTACCAAGATGTGAGGAGCTGTTTTTGCATGTTTTTCCTCAAGGCCGCAGAGAAACACCAGAAGACTTTTAAGGACAGGTGATTCAAATTATTTGGACACCAGTCAGGTGGAAACTTGAAGACAGATTGGAAAGTGAGGGATCACAGGCAAGGGCAAATTTTGAAACGCAAGTGTTCTAAATCTGAAACAAAAACTAGACTAAAACAAAGAGATGTAAAGATATTCAAGGCATTGTAGGCATAGAAATAACTAACCTTGACAATAGAATGGGAAAGATGGCCAGATAATTGGGAAAGTTTTGGTGACATCAATCCAGATGAAAATAAGATATTTTCCTTTATCAATATACAGTGAATCTTCTATAAGATGGGAATAACTTATAGGTTTAGGATACTAAGAGATATGGAGACAGTGAAAAATATTACAATTCTAGGAAAAACAGATTTGTTTAATACACATATGTTAAAACTGACAAAACTGACATAACAATAAACACTATATTACTCAGAGTTGGGAAGGGGTAAAATTAGTGAGGGTGAGCATAGAAGGCTCCTAAGGTATCTGTAATGTTCTATTTCTTAAGCTGGATCTTAGGTTCATGGATGTTCATGGATGTTCATTGATGTATATATAGTGTGAGGCACTAGATTTGATACCTTGTGTCATATAGTCACATACACACATACTTACATTTTCACATGTTCTCATAATTGCTACAAATGGGATATTTAAAATTTCCCTTGATAAAATATTTTTAAAATATTACCGGCTTGTTTTTTAAACTTTGCTCCTAAGACAGAAAAATAATTGCCCAGAAACCCACTTCAAATGCATTTTAACAGACTATAATCATATCTGCTCTTAAGAGAAAATATAAGAGTTGGGACCCCCTCTTCATTTAAAGTCATGTCTGCTTGCAGGCAAACTCTGTACTCATCCCCAAGACACTGGTATCAAAAGTTCACTTTGTAGAATAAAAGAAAGAAAAGTAATAAATCTCACAAGCAGAGAATGAACAAGTCCTTGTTCACTGAGATTTATCTACATGCTATCCATTTTATGTGCTTCTGACCCCATCTCTCTTTCGCCTAAAGCCTTCTTTCTGTGATCATTTTTCTTCTAACTTCTATCCTTTATTGGTCCTTTAGTTTTGTGAGAATCTTCCAGTGATTATCCGAGATGTTACCTGAAAATATATTTCTTTAACATTTGTTTTGGACAAATAAGTTTAGATTATTGTAATATAAACATAAAATCAACCAATTTAACCATTTTTAGTATATAGTTCACTACTGTTAGGTACATGCAAATTTTACTACCAAACTTCAGAACTCTTTTCATCTTACAAAACTGAAACTATTTTTTTTAACTTCTTTTAGATTTAAGAAATATAAGTGCAGTTTTGTTACATAGATACTATATTACCCAGTGGCAAAATCTGGGCTTTTAGTGTGGGCATAGTCCAAATAATGTATATTGTGTACCTTGTACCAAATAAGTAATCTTTCATTCCTCACCACTCTCCCTTCCCTATTTGACTCTCCAATGTCTATTATTATAATCTCTATGACCATGCATACACATAATTTAGTCTCCACTTATAAGTGAGGGCATGTGTTATTTGATTTTCTATTCCTTAGTTACTTCACTTAGGATAATGGCCTCAGGCTCTATCTATTTTGCTGCAAATGGTATTATTTCCATTTTTTTATGGTTGAATGGTATTCCATGGTGTATATATATATTATATAAACATATACATATATACCCATGGGCATGTGTATATATAATTAAATATATATGTGTGTATACATATATATGTGTTTATATATACACATATGTACCCGTGGGTGTGTATATTTATTAATATATAATAATTTACATATATTATTTTATACATTTATATATAATATATGAATATATACACTCACATGGGTATATATGTACATAGATACACATATATATGTAGACATATATACACTTATATATGTGTGTGTGTGTATATATATATATATACATACATATATGCACATACCTCATTTTCCTTATCTAATCATTGATGGGCACATAGATTGATTCTGTATCTTTGCTATTTGAATTGTGTTATGTTGAATATATGAGTGCTGCTATATTTTTTATATAATAATCTTCTCCTTTGGGTAGATTGCCAGTAGTGGCATTGCTGGATCCAACAGCAACTCTCTTTTTAATTTTGTAAGTAAATTTCATACTGTTTCTACAGTAATTGCACCATTTCACATTCCCAAAAACAGTGCACAGGCCTCCAATTTCTCAACATCCTTGCCAACATTGTTATTTTATATTTTTTGATAGTAGTAGAACTAACAGATGTGAGGTGGCATCTCACTGTGGTTTTGATTTGCATTTTCCTAAGGACTGGGGATGTGGTGCATCTTTTCTTGTGTGTGTAGCGCATTTCTATATTTTCTTTGGAGAAATGACTAAGTCTTCACCCAAATCTTTATCACTTTTGTTGGTTTGTTTGTTTTGGATGGTTTGTAGTTTGAAAAATACTTTTTTGCATATAAAATTACAAACTGAGAGTTATTTCAACACTCCACAGAGATTATCCCACTATCTTTGGCTTCTCTTATTTCTATTGAGAATCACCAAATCTGTCTGTCATTTTTGTTTGGTGATGTGTCTTTACTTTCTAGGTGCTTATAGCATCTTTTCTTTGTACTCATTACAATAATTTTATTTTGCTACCCAGGCTATTTTGTCTCTTATGGGGGCTTGTCTTTTGTCAGTCCAATAATGGAAAAATCTTAATTGTTTTCTATTTCCTCTAATGAGTCTATCTACTCCAAACTCTGTTAACTAGAATTAGTCATGCTAAACTATTCTACCTTCTAACTCAATCTTTTTGCTCCTCTGCACTAACTGTAGTTAACTTCTTTCTATTTACCTTGCAGCTCACTAGTTGAAATGTACTGTTTAATACATTCAAAAATTATTTTTTAATATTACATTTTTTTAATATCACAAGTTATTTTGGTATAATTTCTAAGAGGATTTTTTAAAGTAATTATTGCACCTTCATTATTATTTCAAAGCATCTGTTATTCCTTTAAAATATTCTATTTCTTTTTCTTTACCTTGTATATAATAATTCATAAATATGAAGACTTTAGAGGTTTAAACCTGTTATTCATTTTTTTCTTTACTCTTTCTTTTGTATCTCCCTTATTTGTGTGTGTTTTGAGTTTTCTGTTCTGATCTATTGTAAGGGTTAACTTAATCAATGCTGATTGTGAGGCACTAGATTTAAAAAGTTTTCTTCCACAGAGGTTTGGATTTGTTACTGGTGGAAAGAAAGGAAATTACCATAAGCCAGGAGTCAATTTAAATTTTTTTTTTATTTCTGACCAATAGATTTCATGTGTATAAACTAGTAATCTCTTTCCCCAGTACAAATGTATGCTTAGAAATTTAGATTTATGTTTGTACCCAGAGTAAAGACAGAAAATTTGTTCAAAAACAAACATAAAAATGAAGACTTTGGAGGTTTAAACTTGTTATTATTTTGTTTCTTTACTCTTTCTCTTATGTCTCATTCATTTGTGTGTGTTTTAAATTTTCTGTTCTAACCCATTATGAGGTTTTCAAATTTTAAACACTTTTAAAATTATTCTGTTTTTAAGAAGGCAGATTTTTTTCTCCACTGACCTAGTATTATACTTATTTAGCTCTTCTTAGAAGAGATTCTAAGAATCTCTTCTAGATTCTTATTTAATCTTCTTCTTTAGATTCTTTAAATCTTTAGAGTTTAAAGATTAAACTCTCATAGGCTGAGCAACTAATAATCCATGAATCTCTAGTAAGGTTCACAGTAGAAGCTTTATTTTTCTATGTTGCACCAGCTTCTGCATTCCCATTTGCCTTCCTTTATAGTTTTGGCTAACAGTGAGTATATGTTAGCACATTTATATTTTACCATCTGTCTCTCAACAATGCATTTGAGTGTTATAATTTATCATGCATCAGGGAATTCTGTAGTAATAAAGGGCTGTTCAAAATATACTCTTTAATCTGCCTTATTGTAAGAAATGACAGTCTGCAGAACGAAAAATTGACCTTTCTGAGAAACTTGGTCAGTGGTCTTGGTCAGATGTACTTGAAAATAAGAGTTAAGAGTCCAAATTTATTATCTTGATATTTTCATCAAGGAGAGAAAAATATCGTTAAATATACAGCCATTTTATTCCCTCCCCATATCTTTATGGGGAATTTATTCATGAACTCTAGAATGACCAGCTGCAGATATTAGTAACAGACAAACACACATGTTTTATTTTAGACATAAAAAAGATAATTAGAAATTCAAACCTGATGGATAGAAAACTGTATAAGAATAAAAAAATGGAATTAACATTTATATACATACATCTCAACAGACACTTTCTAGTTAGCTCATTTCACATATTAAATTTTTAGATTATATATTTTAATGAATTTATTTATAAGTTCATAAAAAATTATATTAAAGGGAATGTTGTATATATTTGGGGAGAGGAACTATAAAGATAACAAAGTTAACTATAAAGATAACTATTAAGATAATATATACAATGTTGTATATATTTGGGGAGAGGAATTATAATCTACCCTCAAGAAGCACATGTGAAAGCAGTAATATATCAGCTAAATATCTATCACATTAGGTAGAAATGAATCAACCAAACACAGCACTGATGAATTAGACAAATGGAGACAAATTCTTTCTAGCTGCAATACACAGGAGACATAATTAACTTTTTATGACTGAAAGGGTGATGTTGCCTATCAGCTGGCCGATCTGCCTGAAGTTCAGGCAAGTGGAAGTAGGGTAGGGTATGAAATATAGTTTCCCTATAATTTGGAAAGGTCAGGACAAGCCTCAAAATTTGAAAACATGCTAACATGACCTAGGTGTAGGTAATTGGTTAAAAATACTGAGAAATGGGTTTGGGGGAAAGTATTGTAGCTATAGTCAGACTATATAGAAAGCCAGGCTAAGGAATTTTGACATCACATTCTGAGCGGATGAAAACCATCGAATACCTTAGAGCAAGTGAAGGGCATGACTCAAAGCTCTCTAATCAGAAAAATAACCTGGCAGCATCTACATCAATTGCTTACAAAAGGAAATGACTGGATGCTATTGTAAGATTAAAGATAGAAATAGATTCAAGAGAACATAAGCAATAGAATGACAAGGAGTAAATTGGCATTAATAAATTTGACTATGCTTTATAATTTAGGAGTGGAATGTATTCTCTACACCATATGATAAAGAGTCCATTAGAAAGGCTATATAAGGATTGTGAGCAGCAGAGAAAGCCCACCCCCATACATAACCTTTGGCGTCCATGTATGCCAATATTAAGCAATCCAACGCACCTAAAGTATTAAGTCTTTAGATCGGTAAAGTAATACTCAGTCCTACATTGAGCTACATAAAAACACATTATCTACTGCAATATTTGAAATAACCCTACGTATTATCTATAATTAGCATTTTACAGATAACAGGCTGAAGATATTTAAATGACTTGATTAATGGCAAAAATAGGTACTCAATCTGGAACATGAACCCAAATCTTTTGTTAAATCAATATTTCCTCTAAGCAACCAATAAACTCCAGAAAGTGAAGAAGGAATAAAGATCCTGAGTTAGGCAAATACATACATGTAAAATGTGTCAGTTTTAACTTTAAAGTTCTTTTTCTGGAAATCAAAAAAGGGAAATGTATGAGAATACCTAAAAATAAAAAGAAATTTTAAGTTTAGGGTTGAAAACTGAAGGAATTTCACATTTGCAATCTACTAACTTACTTATAAATTAATGATGAAAGTTAACTTGAAGACAGGGTTGATTTAAGAAATATTGGAAACATGGAAAATATTTTCCAAGGGAACTGTGATTAAAAGTTACTTAGAAATAATTAAAGGATTGAGCAGAGACTGTGGCTCAAAGGATTAGGGCGCTGGCCTCATATATCAGAGGTGGCGGGTTCAGACCTGGCCCCAGCCAAAAGCACAAACTACAACAACCAAAAAAAAAAAAAAAATTTGCAGAAATAATTAAAGGATTTATGAGCAGAAAACTAAGCCTATTTGAGGTTCAAGAATATAAACATATAACGGAAGCCTACCATTCCAATACTACACTTTATAGCTGACTCAGAATGGCTGTCCCTCCACAACTTGTCTTATGTCTTAAATTTTGAACTTTGGGTAGATAGTTAGGACCTCTAGTTCTCCTGGGGGGAAAAGGATGAGAAGTCTACTCAGTGATGTCCTACCTTGATCCTACACGAGTAATTGCCCACACCTGGCAGAAGGAGCCTACCCCCTACCAATCTACCAGTCAGAACTTAGTGTGCCAAGTGCAAGAGGATTCAGAGGGACTCCCCAATGGCAGGCCAAACACCATGGCACAGCAGGTTCTGGAAGGTGACCTAGAATAACTTTAAGGCTAATTATCACGTCATTAATTTAAATTTACCTTGTAGTTCACCTCCTTACCTCCATGGGATCCGGTCTGCATACACCATAAGATTCAGGTCATATAACTCCCAACTGTCCATCAAAGTGGTTCCATGATTATATCTGAACAATGAGAAGGGACCAATCCAGACACCATAAAACGAGACCCCAGACAGTAACCCAATCCTTTTTGCAGTGACAAGAGGTCTGTTCCCAGTCTATGGCTAATGTATCTTACTCTGTAAACCTTATCTTGCTCTTGCTCTGTAAACCTTTCTCTTCTTCAGTAAATTTTTGCTTTAAGCTCACCTTGCTTTTACTTGCTCTGGTCCTTCTTCAGCCAACAGCACACCAAGAATGTAAACTGCATGAACATGACAAAACTAGTTGACAAAATATAGAATTTTCACTTTCACATATAAAACTCCAAATTTGTTGCTTTTTTCCAAAGCAACAATTGCTCTAGAGCTATGGAAGGCATAAGAATCCATCTAACAGTAGATCGGAATCATTAACCTTGAGGAGGAGCAGCATCTGAGGCCACTCTCCAGGACTACCAAATTAGAATCTTTATTTTAACAGCTTCCAGGTATCTTGTAAACTTAAGAAATAATGGTATAGAAAACTCCAGAAATATAGAATGCTAGAAAATATTAAAACTTAAACACAAAACCAAGGTAGAATAATCAAATGCCTTGGAAATTTGAATAAAACGGCCTACTTTATATGTTAATTTTTTTAAAGATTTTTCTAGTACCCATCATTTATCACACTTTATTTTTATCTTAATTTTTTCTTAATTAAAATGTGCAATTATATTTAAATACAAAGTCTATCGCTGTTTTTTAAAGGTGTCTAATTCAATGACCAAGAAATAGCAACCTAAATATCCATATTGGTGAAAATGAATCTGAACTTAATTAGATTTCAATAATTTCTACACAATCCATGTTGGGGGAATGTTAAAAGGATTTTCTTTTCTTTGCTCATATCTCAGTCAATTCTCATTCATAATCCATTTTGAAAGATGTTCACCTCTGGTGATTCTTTTAGGAAAGTTGAATTGTTTTATTTTATTTCAGTAACAAATTGACACTTAAAACATAAAATAGCCTGTTTGTTGATGGCCCACAAGTAATTTCTCCTAAATAGAAAGATGTGCTATCAACTGGAGACACTATTACACTAATGTGAATTTTGGTCACCTTAGTCCATAAGACTGCTGACTGTGTTTGCTCGTAAGTGTTTACAAGTGAATCATTGACTGTGCAATTTCAATGCTAATTGTTGCTTCAGGTTTTCAAATAGTTCAGCAGTAAAACATTAATGATTATTCATGCCTTAAGAAGGGCTGATAAGGGAATGAGATTACGATCTTGTATAATTTTAGTGAACAAATTAAAGAGTAAATTAAATTTACCCTTAGATAGAAAATAACTACTTGGAGAGGCCAATAGAATGAGAAACTTCATTCACTTTCAAATCTTCTCTTTCCCATTTTACAGATATTCAGAGTATCAGAGGGCTAGCAGTGGATTGGGTCTCACGTAATTTATACTGGATTAGCTCAGAATTTGATGAAACACAAATTAATGTGGCAAGATTAGATGGCTCTTTGAAAACTTCGATTATCCATGGAATCGATAAGCCACAGTGTCTTGCAGCTCACCCAGTCAGGGGGTAAAGTATGATTATTTTCTTCAAGTTTTTCCAACATTCCACAACACTTTTTCTCTGATTTTATATGAAAACACTGTTTAATTTGGAGGACACATATGTAATAGCCCTACATAAAAAAATGTGAATGTAAATATACATACTTGAAAAGAGATCTCTGGTTAGAGATTTATTATCTGTATAAAAAAAGCCTTTTTATTAATATTGTTGGAAAGAATAAGAGAGTTTGAATGAAAAGGAATGTTGGAGAAAGTGATTGATCTCATTGTGAATGCCAGTGTTTTATCACTTAGCATATTTACTGAAGTTGATAATACAGTCATTGCTAAGTAGATCAGATGTTCCAATCTTCTGGTTAGTCATCTTGTACCCTTGAAGAATTTTTGATAGAGCTATAAAAACTCTAAAACTTAACTGCAGGAACCATCTAAATGAGTTTATTCTTCTCTATAGTATCTGATTTCTACATCAGCCAAAGAATTAAATTTTGATGAATTTCTTAAAATGAAAATAATTTACTACAGTCATAAATATATTCAATTTGGAAAGTAATAGGAAAAAGGGAGTGAGATAATTTTTTTTTAATAATAGAAAAAGGCAAGAGAGGCACTTTCTTCCCATGCAAATATGTAGGTTATTGTCAGCAAATGGCTCAATAATTTTAGAACTTCTTAAAAAAAAAATCACAAGCCAAGAATATATTTTGATATCTACTTTGTTCTTTAGTGTGTGTGTCTACTCAGCAAGTAGGTCTACATGTAATATTTTTAATCCATATTTCTTTTGAATTAAGGAAACTCTACTGGACAGATGGAAACACAATCAATATGGCAAATATGGATGGTAGTAACAGCAAGATTCTCTTTCAGAATCAGAAGGAACCAGTAGGTAAGCATTGTTTTTAATAGTCAGTCACTACAGTGTTTAATGTTATAAATGTGAATTTGTTCAATATACCTTTAATTTAGACCTTGAAAGAAAATATTACAGATTAGTGATATAAATTAATTCAGGAATTGATTGATTTCACTGACCTCTATTGTGTCTACATTGGGTAAGTAGGAAACATTCTTTATCTCGAGATAAATCCATGTAACTTAAGAGTTTTTACAATGTACTAAATACTGAAGTTACTAAAAACTTAGTATAATTAATGAATGTCTTATTTTAAGTGGCAAATATCTGATATGATACTACCATGACGATATAACTACTAAGGTTTCCCCTGATCATCACTATAGTGTTATTATTAATAGTTAACAATAATTTAGGTTTAGCTATTTAGTGTTTAGTCTTCGAAAGTTCTCACTGACTCTGTAATATGTTTATTTAGCTTTGTTATTCTTCCTTTGACAACCATTGCAAATCATCAGATATAACAAGGTGCCAACAGAGACCTCTGACTTGCTCCCATAAAACATCTTTGAAAATTTAAAGTACAAAAATTCCTTTAGAAAATATGTTATCTATGTCAATATACCTATCTCTGTTATAATATTGTTTAAACTCTCTTCCCTATTTCTTGTATTTTGAGAGACAAGAATAAACATTTTGCCTATTTGCCATTTCAAAATTCATTTTTAAAAAATACAATAATGGAGCTATATTTTGTTATTTAAAGGCATAAATGATGGAACATACAAAAGAAAAGCCTAATTTTGCTTTGAGTAGAATATCGTATATTGTTTGAATCTGGGAAACCAACTTCTATAACATGAAGCTTTTCAGTAATTTTTTTCTTACTTTTATAAATGTAGAAATATGCTTACTTGAAGTAGCTTATTTTTAACAGTGATAATTTAATAAAGGTATAGTTTCACTAAGATTTAGAATAAATAATTCTTTTCGTGTAGTCTATAGAACAAACCTCTGATAAAAATGATATTGATAATAGCTCTTTTATTTGAACTGTTTGTTCTAAGATTTGTACAAAATTGAAGTTCAGAGTTGTGTTAGAAACTAAAGGCAGATTGAAATGTTTAATACTTCTGTGTGGAAGATGACAGACCAAAAGAAACAAGGAACTCTACAAGATTAGGCCGCAAACAAAGGACTTAATTTGGAGTAAAGTGATTCAGTTAGTACTTATCTGGAATTATTCAGAATTTTTAATACTGAAAAGTGAGTATGATGGAAATAAGATAAGCAAATTAAGTCCTAACATTGTAAGTCGGTAGCCATAGGTTATACCAAAATGTTAACTTATATTCTGGTTTCTATACTGGGGAAAATCTTACCTTCTTTAATAAAAATATCCATTTTCCTACTCAAAATAAGTTAAGGGAAGTAACTCTAATAACTTACAGTTTATAAGACAGGAAATAGTGTTGACTATTTGCAGTTTATAGTTGGTCCTTCAGGTGTTAGGCACCAAGTGATATTTTTAACTGGTTTCAATGATAAATATTAGATATCTATCTACTCTCTGTCAGTTACTGTTATATTTGAAAATGAAATAGATTTTCAAAATGACACTTTCAGTGAGTTTTAATTTGTTCAAGACATACTATTTTGGCATAATTAACTCAGAACTTCGTTACAAATCATACCTTAAATCAAGATGGAGTATGGCCTGTAAGACTTTCATTTATTCAGTATACAGCATATCAGATTTGGACGAGGTCGGCTGGGTCCCTCTGTAGGATGTTCCTTGGTTATTGGCTCCTGGTGCTAAGGATGAGTACTGGTGCCTAACTGATAATGGAGGGATCACAAATACAAAGGAATTACAAATCAGCGTACATTTATTGCAGAACAAAAGCATACAAACTACAAAGACAATATATCTCAAAGAGTGAGACGCGAACCTCTCCATGAGTGGGGAAGAGACTTGAAAGTCTGGGCACACACTGTCTTTTGTAAGGTAACTGGTATGTCCTGCCTTCTTCCACTGCAGGACTGGCTGTCACCTCCACCTTTGGAGTAATTGACAGGTTAAGGTTACATAATAAAACTTCTAAATTTTAATTATACAATCATGGACCCAATGAGCCCAGTTAAGTGGAAGGTCACTATGGGCTCCTCACTACCTGTTCCGACTAGGGGACAGTCCCTAGCTGTAACCTGCCTCCTACTCTTCAGCCTTAGCCACTCCCTTGCCACCTGTTTACTCTCCTACCCATCAGACCTAACAGGCCTGTTGATAAAAATTTGACACTGTTCTTTTCCTTAAGAGGCACAGGAACTTAAATTATTTTAGATCCATTAAGTAAATTTAAAATAGTGCCCTCAGGCAAGTTACTATTAGCTTGGTGGTGCTTGGTTTCCGTATTTGTATAATTAAGACAAAAAGTCTCACGAAAATTGAGTGAAAAGACTTGTGAGGAAAAACATCTGGCTCTTAATCTTAGAAACTGTCAATGGTAGCAGCTGCTTATACTTTAGGTCCCACAGATTGGAATTTGGATGATTTGATTGTCTGTAGTATTAAGACTATAAGGGAATTTAGAGAAGAACAGAAAAGAATAGATTCCATTCATATATGCCTCTAACATCTCCTTTGATAGCATTCACTAATCTTAACTGGCAACACAAATTAATGAATCAAATTGTTCAAAGTTTAAGAGGAAAAAGCAATTTCAGAAACCCAGAAATTAGGGACGACTTAAAGCAATTTTAACATGCACATAAAATATTCTTTTTGCTGTGTTTTAGGAACCACATGGTTGGAGAAAATTTGTTAGGGGGAGCTAAACAAAACTGGATGTGAATCTTTGATATTTATTAACTCTTTGACTTTGAACAAGTCTCTCATCTTTTTTCTAAGGCTCAGTTTCATTATCTATAAAATAGATATAATAGTATCTAACTTTTGTTGTTATTTTTAGAACTAAAGCCACATGAAATAAATATCTCATGTTCCCTCAATTCCACACTTACTTATATACTCTAGAGAGATTTTATGTACGTACTGTAGGAAACAAGTACAAGGAATTACATTAAATCATTGTTTATCATAATATACAAAATTTGAAAAGATCCTAAATTCTTATTTTAAAAGGCATGAATAAATAAATGAAGCATGCTCATTGCTAAAATATAATACATACATAAATACACACACATACACATACACACACACACACATATGGAAGTTCAAACTTTCTGAAAGTTTGAATCTAAATCTGTTGAAATTCATGTGTACACGGACACAAGAGTCTCACAAATAAGAGACTCCAAAAAGAGCCACAGGACTGAAGTTTTTATACTATACAGAAAGGAACAGAGGCTTAGAGCATGGTGACAGATTATGGGGGAGCAAGAAAAAGCATGGTGAGCAGGGGCTGTCTGGTTATGCAGATGAAGCCTCAAAGGTAGCAGCCATAGAAAGAATAAATGGGAGCCTATTTGAAAAGTTTCTCTGTCAGACTAGTAAAAATGTTGGACTTTCAGGCTCCTCTTCCTGTGAGCTAAGTTTTTCCTAGATCTCAATAAAACAGATAAGTAGGCCTCAAAGAAAGTGCCTGCCTCTGCTGTTTTACTTCACAAATGTAGATTTTCTCTGCAGATGTAAGTTTCCCCACAAAGGACAGCTTTTCAGAGCTATTCCTAGATCTGTAGCCCTCTGAATAACTATCTCAAAATATGTCAAAGAATTGTATTTTGGAGAGGTATATTTTGCTGGGGTTTTTTTCCACATACATCTCAAAAACATTTAGAAAAGTAATTAGCAGTTCAAAATGAAACACAAAGTATGCCTATATATTGCTCCTAGATATATGTATTTATAAAACACTGTGAAGAAGTAAACTAGAAATGTGCACACCAATTATATAATTGCAGTTTTCTTTGAGAAGAGTCAATAATAGCATCTGACAGGGAACTTTCATCCTTATCAGAGAGGATTTTAATGGCGTAAGTAAATTTTAGTATATATTTAATAAAAAGATTCAAATTACAATAAAGTGTTAATAATATTTAATTCTATTTAGTAAATTTATGAGTGTGTATTTTCTTCTCTCCTTTGTGTTGAATGCTGACTTCTGAAAATATTACCAAAACAAACTGTTGTTTAGACATAGCTGAACTTCTTGCTCATAATAGAAAGGGGGAATACTTATTAGTATCTCAGAGGGGGAAGGGCAAAGTTGAAATAGTAATTGAGATTTTTAAAACCTACTTTAAGGTAGGTCTTTCAACTGTAGACTTGCTTATGATTGAGTAAGGATCATCATACAATAATTTCAGATTGATGAATACAGAGAGAAAGGGGAGGTGTTTCAAAGAGTTTGAAAACAAACTGCAATTTTATGCTTTTTTTTGTTTGTTTTAAAGTTGATGAGTATTTCAGGAAGTTCTTGAATTGAACTTATCTTCCTAGGCAAGAGTTCTACAAATAAGAAAGTTATATCATTGAAAACAGTGAACTAGTAAAACCACGTTAATGCTTTTATTCTCATTTATAAACTAAACCTTTGTTTCATAAATTTTGTTTGTTTGTTTTTAAGTCATTTTTAAATGCTTTAAAAATGTCCTTTGTGAAAATGTTTGGACACTAATGCATTCTTTCATGCACTTACTCTAAAAAGCTGATCCACAACAGTCAGGGCTCCACCTGCGAAACAGAGACAAATATGTGTGTGATATAGTTTGGCTATTTGGCCCCTCAAAATCTCTTATTAACACTTCATCTCCAGTGTGGGATATGAGACCTCTGGATGTGGGGGCAGATCCCTCATGAATGCCTTGATGCCCTCCCCATGGTAATAATGAGTGCTCACTTTATTACTTTATGTAAGAGCTGGTGTTATAAAGGAGCTTGGCACCTCCTCCTCCTCTCGCCGTGGACATGCCTACTCACCTTTAATTGGAAGCTCCATGAAGCCCTCACCAGAAGCAGATACTGCCACCATGCTCTTCACACAGTCTGCAGTACCATGAGCCAAATAAACCTCTTTCCTTTATAAATTACGTATTCCTTTACACCAACTCAAACCAACCAATGTGTGAGACTGTATACGTATATACAGAAAATCCAACTAAAGTCATAGATAAATTCTTGGAAATTGTAACAACAAAATAACATATAATGAAACCAATTTCACCATAGGCTAATTAATATAAATAAAAGTTAACTTCCTGCATTCACAAAACCATCCTCAAATTTCTAAATGAAGACCCTGAACACTTTTAATATTAAACACTTAAATAAAAGTGAGCTATACATGTATTTAAGAAAGATGAGTAAAAGTAAGATAATTATTTAATCAATTTTTGGCAAATCAGTGAGTGACTATGATCATAGTGGTCATGGGTTAAACCAAGATTTATTTGTTCCCAAGTGAAAATTGTAAGAAGCACCTTCTACTGCAACACAGCTCAAAAACAATAACAAATGTGGTAGGTTTGCTGAGCTCATTCATAGCACATCTGCTACTGTCTTACATTTGTATGATTATTAAATAGTTTTAAATTTTTTCTTTTACATTACTTTATATTCATTCATTCATTCATTCATTTTCTAAAAATTATTTCAGGTTAGGGTCTTAGGGGGTCTATCCAACATCTCAGGGTACAAGGTCAGAACCAAGCCTAGATAATACACTGTTCCATCCCAGGATTCACTCACATACACATCCATGCTTGCTCATACTGGAATTTTTTTTCTTTTATTGATACATAATGGTTGTACATATTTGGGAGGATAAATACAATATTTTTATATAGGCATACAATATGTAGTGTTCAAATCAGGGGAATTGGGTTATCCATTACATCAAACATTTATTTTTTTCTTTATGTTAGAAACATTGAAATTCTTCTCTTTTGGCTACTTTGAACTAAATACTATTGTTAACTATAGTCACTCTGCTGTACTATTGAACACTAGATCTCTTTATATTTTTTCAGATTAATATGAGGGTGCAAACAACTAGATTACAATGTTTGCATTTTAGGTAAAGTCCTTGTTGTAGTTGTCCCCCACACCCAAGAGGTGTGCCTATACACTTACATTGTGCCCGTTAGGTAGGAGCACACAATCCCCCTCCCTAGTCCCCTCCCCCCAACTTGAGTTGAATTGAGTTTTTCTCTTGAGTGGGCGTATATTAGTTCATCTACTGGCTTCATAATAGTATTGAGTACATTGGATACTTGCCTTTCCATTCTTTAGATACTTTGCTAAGAAGAATGCATTTCATCTCCATCCACATAAATAAAATATGTAAAGTCTCCATCTTTTCTTATGGCTGAATAATACTTTGTGGTAGATGTATACCACAGTTTCTTAACCCACTCATGGGTTGATGGGCACTTGGGTTGCTTACATGTCTTGGCAATTGTGAATTGAGGTGCAATAAACATTCTGGTGCAAGTGTCAATGTGGCAAAATGATTTTTTGAACACTAGATATTATTCCTTCTATCTAATGGTATTTTCATACCCATTAACTATCCTCTCTTCATCCCCATCCTCCCTTTCCCTCCCCTTCCCAGCATCTGGTAACCACCAATCAACTCTCTAGCTTCATGAGATCTGCTTTTTCAGTTCCCACATATGAGTGAAAACATGTAGTTTTTGTCTTTCTGTGCTTGGCATGTATAATTTAACAAAATTAACTACAGTTCCAAGCACATTGCTGCACATGATAGAATTGCATTTTTATTATGACTAAATAATAATTCCATTGTGTATATGTACTTAATTTTCTTTATCAGTTCATCTGCTGATGGAGACTTAGCTTTATTCCATACCTTGACTATTGTGAATAGTTGTATAATAAACATGGGAATATAGATCTTTCTTCAATGTGGAAATCCCAATACTGATTTTGTTTTCCTTTTACTTTTAAAGTACACAGTTAGCATTGTGATCAATGTGTCTTGTAGCTCTATTTTTAATTTATTGAAAAATCTGCATAGTCATCTCTTAGCATATGTGGGAGAGTAGTCACAGAAACACCCTTGTATAACAATCTCTGCACATACTCATGTCCTATAGACAACCCTACAGATGGATGTACATGAAAAGTCAACCCTCTACATAAGCAGGTTTCACATCCCATGGATACTATATTTTCTTTCTGCCTTTGTTTGAAAAAAATCCACCTATCACTGAACCTGAGCATTTCAAATCCTTGCTGTACCAAGGTCAACTGTATTAATTTACATTTCTAGCAACAATGTAAGATCATTGTCTTTTCATCAACCAACATTATTTTTATCTGGAAACAATGTAAGATCATTTTCTTTTCATCAACCAACATAGCCATTCTAACTGGAGTAAAATGATATCTCATTATGGTTTTGATATGCATAATCCTAATAATTAGTGTGATTGAATTTTTAAAAAATATTTGTTAGCCATTTTATGTCTTCTTTACAAGATGTCTATTCAGATGTTTACTTTTTTACCTGGATTATTTGTCATTTTGATGTTGAGTTGTTTGAGCTCCTTCTAGATTCTGTTTATTAATTCCCTGCTGAATGAATATTTCACAAATATTTTCTCCCATTCTGTATGGTAGTTCTTCATTTTGTTGATTGTTTCCTTTGATATACAGAAGCTTTTTAGTTTGGTGGAATCCTATTTGTGTATTTTTGCTTTTGTTGCTTGTCCTTTTGAGATTTTACTCAGCATATTTGCCCAGATCAATGTCCTACGGCATTTTCCAAATGTATTCTTCTAGTAGTTTCATAGTCTCAGGTAATACATTCAAATCCCTCAGACCTTTTGATCTGACTTTTGTTCATGGTGAGAGGTAAAGGTACAGCTTCATTCTGCTGTACACGATTATCCAGTTTTCTCAGCATCATCTATTAAGAGATTTTTTTATTCCAGTGTGTGTTCTTGGTGATTTTGTAAAAAATGAGTTGACTATAAATGGGTAGATTTATTTCTGAGTTGTCTAGTTGGTTTCATTTTTCTATGATTCCATTTCGGCTTCATGTAATAGTTTAATTTGAAGTCAAGTAATGGAATGCCTCTAGGTTTATTTATTTATTTTCTTAGAATTACATTGGTTACTTGGGGTCTTTTGTTGTTCCATATTAATATAAGCCTTTTTTTGTTTATTTCTGTGAGAAATACCATTAGTATTTTGATCAGAATTTTTCATTGAGTCTGGAGGTTGCTTTGGATAATGTTGATGTTTTATCAATATTAGTTCTTTCCAATCAATGATTAGGTATATCCATTCATTCTTTTGTGTTCTTTTCAATTTCTTTTACCGTACTTTCCTTGTATACATTTTTCACTCCTTCGGTTAAATTAATCTCTAGGTATTTTCTGAATGTTGTGGCTATTGTAAAAGAGATTACTTTCCTGATTTAGTTTTGGGTTGTTTGCTGTTGGTATGTATAAATGCTACTGAGTTTTCATGTTGATTTTGAGTCCTGAAAATTTACTAAATTTGTTCATCAATTTTTTGTTTGTTTGTATTTTTGAAACAGAGTGTCCCTTTGTTGCCCTTGGTAGAGTGCCGGGCATCATAGTTCACAGCAACATCAAACTCTTGGGCTCAAGTAATCCTCTTGCCTCAGCCTTCCAAGTAGCTGGGACTAAAGGGGCCCACCACTGTTCATTAGTTTTAATAGGTTTTTGATGGAGTCTTTAGGTTTTTTAAATATAAAATTATGCTATATGCACATAAGGAAAATTTGACTTCTTTCTTTCCAATTTGCTAGGATCCAGTATTGTGTTGACAAAAATTAGTTAAGTAGCCATTCTTGTCTGGTTCAGATCTCAGAGAAAAGGCTTTCAACTTTTTCACATTTGGTATGATGTTAGCTTTGAGTTTCTCGTACATAGCTTTTATTGTTTTAAGGTAGATTCCTTCCATACTTTGTTGAGAGTTTTTTCATAAAGGGGTATTGGACATTGTCAATTTTTTTTAAGATTTATTAAAATGATCATATGGCTTTTATTCTTTATTCTTTTAATGTGATGAGTCATGTTTTAATGTAATGTGTCATGATTGATTTGCATGTGTGAAACTGTTTTTGCATCCAGGAATGAATCTTATATGATTATGCTGAATAATTTTTTCAATGTATTGTTGAATTCGATTTGCTAGTATTTTGTTTAGGATATTTGTATCTGTTCCTCAGAGACATTAGCCTTTAATTTTTTTCTTTTTGTTGTGTCTTTGTCTGGTTTTGGTATCATGGTAATACTGGCCTTAAAAAATGAGCTTAGAAGTATTCCCAACTCTTTAATTTTTGAAATGATTTGAATAGAATTGTTATTAGTTCTTTAAATGTTTGGAAGAATTCAGTAATGAAGCCATCATGTTCCGGGCCCTTTTCTTTGATGAGATATTTTGTTACTGCTTTGATTTTATTACTCAAAATTGACCTCTTCAAGGTTTTTCTTTCTTCATGATTCAATTTGGATTGGTTCTATTCTTCCAGAATTTTGTTCATAAAAGTCTTTAATTAGTATATATATATATATATATTTATATATAATTATATATAATTATTCATAATAATATCTAGTAATTTTTTTTGAGACAGAGTTTCATTCTGTTGCTATAGGCTAGAGTGCTATGGTGTCAGCTGAGCTCACAGCAATCTCAAACTCTGGTCTCAAGTGATCCTCCTGCCTCAGCCTCTCAAGTAGCTAGAACTACAGCTGCCCATCACAATGCCCAGCTAATTTTTCTGTTTTTAGTAGAGATTACTCAGGTAGGTCTTGAAATTCTGAGCTTAAGCAATTCTTTTGCATCAGTTTCCAGAAAGCTAGGATTATAGATATGAGCCACTGTGCCTGGCCTCTAATGATTCTATGGGTTACACTAACAGCATGCTTAAAACTCTCAGGCAAGAGCTGAAACTAAAGGCTATGTGTCAGATTTCTTCTTTGTTTGTTCATAAGATATTTCAATTGATCGGATCAGGACCATCCAGATTTGGGGGCATAATCTCTTTTACTTAACGTCAACTCACTGTAGATGGTAATCACATCTACAAAATATCTCTACAGCAACACCCAGATTAGAGTTTGAATGAGTAGATGGAGGCTCATAGCCCAGCTGTATTACACAAAAAACTATCATCGCAAGTTCTGAACACAAAATTTTCTGTTTTTATCCAGTGATGTGTATACTTGGAAGTGCAGCAATTGTGTATATATTAGTCTAAGCATAGATTTCCATAACTGTTTACCCAAAATCTAAATAGAGGCATCAAGTGAACAAAAAATTGGGTGACATTTTATAGCCATGCCTTCTGAATAGAAGGTGGGTGAATGACTTTATTCCAAATTTCTCATATAGCAACTTTGATATATATTGTTATATAGAGTATGATAATGTGTTCTTTTTAGCCTAAAAGGAGAAAAAGAAAGAATGTTTAAGAATGTTTTATAAATTTATAAAACATTTTATAATAGTCCCCAAAATATCTGCAAATGAATATTATCTTTAAAAGAATAAAGATAGAAAGACAACTCCACAAATCCATGCCTTAAGCCTCTATATTAGTGGGTTATGCTAAGCACTGTAGATGACACAAAGAGGACTTCTTATGATACCAGCTTTGTAATGCTTACATCCTAATAAAAAAATAAGAAACATGGAGAGGATCCACACAATGGTTTGCATGAATGGGAGTCTTGGAAAAAACAACTGAAGCCCTATAATGTGACAGTTTCTGAGAAAAGTAGAAGATATGAACACTTTTCTCATGGAGGTTATAATCTAAAAGGAATTTCAGTGTAATAAAAACTTTCCACTCCAGCTATATTTCCCTTTTTGATTTTCTCTTAATTGTCAGATTGCTTCCCCTAACATTCATTTTCACAAATTATTTTTTGGCCCAGAAATATCTCCCTCCCACCTTTTAATTCACTCACTATTATATAATAAACCATGTATTATTTCTTCCAAGAAGCCTTTGCTGACCTCTCTGACTAGGCTGAAGTCTCTTAAAAAGGCATTGTTAGCACCCTAAGTATTTTATTTATTAGGTCTGTCACTATTTACATTTTTTATCCACTTGTTGAATATATAATTGACTGTTGCCTCATAAACTAGAAAGTTAGGGATTAATCTCTGTTTTTTTTTTTTTTTTTACCCTTACATCCTCAATTTATAGATCAGTGGTTGAAACGTAAATTGTCACTACATACAGTATTTGTTGAATAAAGTCAATACTATTCATCATCCTATGGCTCTTATAGGACTGAATAACCTAAGATATATATGTAGTATATCTTATTTGAGTACAATTAATTTGTGAATGTGGGGTATTTAGAAAGACTGTTTCCAGTGGAAATGCACATTTGGTGATCAGGATATAGATTCATGTTGCATTTCATTCAATGTATCTGATGAGTAAAAAGCAAAAAAATAGGCTCTCAGATTTTTATTTATACCACCATTTTCTCGAAGTATAGTGTGCAAAAATTATGTAAACTGAGTTGCTTATAAATAAGTGTATAGCTAGCTAGAGAGGAGAAGTTGGAAACATTTAATTTCTGAATTCACTTTTCTACTTGTTACTGTGGCTGTGTCTCCTTCCTCCTCTATCTACCCATGTGGCCATTTGTCTGTCATTACATTAATAGTATAACACACTAATATAGAGGCTTAAGGCATGGATTTGTGGAGTAGCATCTCAATCACAGATTTCCAAAAAGTCAGAACAGGTGAAAGAAATATGGTCAAGTTATCTAATTATTGACAAGTGTTCTTAGCACAGGGAACAAAGATGAAATCAAATTCTTTTTACATATATTCCAACCCCACTAATGGTGATTTGTGATATATCCCAATAGGCTTCAGATTAATTAAAATGGAGTAAAAGTATGTTACATAGTAAATTTTAAGTTATAGTATTCTGAACATGTGTGTCTGAACTATTTTCCTTAACTATATCTAGTAACATATGACTTGCTAATTTAGACAAAATACTAAAGTATTTCAAATTATTGTGTTTTCTATTTTATTATTATTATAATAATTATTTTTATTAAATCATGGCCATGTACATTAGTGCAATCATAGGGTACAATGTGCTGGCTTCATATACAATCTGAAATATTTCCATTCAACTGTTCAACATAACCTTCAGGGGATTTTCTTGTTTATTGTATAAAAACATTTATATTCTGCGTTTAGTAAGTTTCACCTGTAACCTTCTAAGATGCGCCATAAGTGTGAGCCCACCATTTACCTACTCTCCACCCATCCTCCCCCTCCCCAACTCTCCCATCCCCCTTTCCCCACATTCTTGTGCTATCATTGGGTTAAAGCATTCATATGAAAGCTATAAATTAGCTTCATAGTAGGGCTGAATAAATTGGATAACTTTTCTTCCATTCTTGAGATACTTTGCTAAGAAGAATGTGTTCCAACTCCATCCATGTAAACATGAAAGAGGTAAAGTCTCCATCTTTCTTTAAGGCTGCATAGTATTCCATGGTATACATGTACCACAATTTATTAATCCATTCGTGTATCGATGGGCACTTGGGCTTCTTCCATGACTTAGAAATTATGGATTGGGCTGCAATAAACATTCTGGTACAGATATCTTTGTTATAATGTGATTTTTTGATTTTTGGTCTTCTGGG